>APFE030267023.1:147800-181754 GCA_000404065.3 Pinus taeda | reverse complement strand
ATTTTTAAAAAATCGCTCCCGGATTCGCTCCCAAACCGGGAGCTTCTGAAAATGGTCGCTCCCGCTCCCGCTCCCACTCCCAAGTAACATTGGTATCATACCATTCTCTACTGACCCGAAGTCAGTCCCAGATAATAGAGTGTTTCATAGCACTCCTACTGACCCGAAGTCAATCCCAATGAAGAGAGTGTGTCATACCACTTTTACTGATCCGAAATCAGTTCCAAATAAAGAGTGTCTCATACCACTCTTATTGAGCCGAAGTCAGTTCCAATTCTTATTGAGCCGAAGTCAGTTCCAATTGATCCCAGATCAATATCATCCTAGCATAGGGAGTACGATAGTTACACGATGTGTCTATCAGTACTACTGTGGTCCCTATCCTCATTTCCCTACTCATTGGCCAGATGAGAGGTACTTCCCATGAGTCCCAGACTGCATGGGTAGGATGTCTCAGCAGGAGAAGGATGAACCACTCATCCTGCCTACATGTCGCCACAGGGTATCACAGGGGAAGGCTAAACCACTCACCCTGTACACAGCAAACCACTAGGGGAAGGTTGAACCACTCACCCTATGGTTGCTCATCGCTCCAAGAAGTACCCCAAGCCCCCCGGAGCTCCCAGAGCTCAATGTACATATCATACAGGACCCTCATAAGAGGGTCTCTCCACGACTCCTAGTCGTTCTCGGAAAGTCAAGAATTTGACCTTTCCCAGGGGCTTTGTCAGAATGTCGGCAACCTGCTCATCAGTCCCAATATGATGGAGCCTTATTACTCCTTGTTGTACCATATCCCAGATAAAGTGGTACCTGATATCGATGTGCTTGGAGTGATCATGAAATACGGGATTCTCTGATAAACGAATCCCACTCTAGTTGTCGCAGAGGATCACGGTAGTATCTAGCGTATGTCCAAACAGCTCACTAAAGAGCTTCCTCAACCAGACAGATTCACAGGAGGCCATACTTGCAGCAATGTATTCGGCCTAAGTGGTGCTCAAAGCCACTGACTTCTGCTTCCTGCTCATCCAGGATATCGAAGTAGAACCCAAAGAGAAACAGCACCCAGAAGTGCTCTTGCGATCCACTACACTGCCTGCCCAATCAGCATCGGAATAACCATGCAGCCTCACATCTCCGGAAGTGTACCTCAGACCATGAATGATTGTGCCCCGAAGATATCTCAAAGGATTCTTGTCACCAATCCAATTGAGTGATGAGGCTCAACCATATATTGGCTCGACGTATTGACTGCAAAACATATATCTGGACGGGAGTTCACCAAGAACATCAGTGCTACTATGAGTTGATGATACTCAGAAGCATTTCCAATATAGGTCTGGCAACACTACCGCATAACTTCTTGAAGTTAAGCTCCATCGGGGTAGTCACGGGCTTGCAATCCACCATCCCAAATCTTTCCAATATCTTCACCATGTATATTCCTTGAGATAGGAAAATTTCTCCTGGATTTTGCCAAACCTCCAACCCTAGGAAGTAGTGCATCAGTCCTAGGTCCTTCATCTCAAATTCGGAAGCCAACTCCCTCTTACATTTGTGAATGAGAGGATCTGCACCTGTCAGTAAGAGGTCGTCAACATACAACACCAGTATGAGAGGCTTATCATCTTCAACCTTAAAGTAAAGGTTCGAATCAGTTTCACTCCTAGTGAATCCCAGCTTCATCAAATAGCTATCGATCCTCTCATACCAAGCTTGGGGTGCTTGCTTCAGCCCATAGAGAACTTTCTTCAACCTACATACATGAGATTCCCGATTATGAATCTCAAACCCGTCGGGTTGTTCCACATAGACTTCCTCTTTAATCAAACCATGCAAGAAAGCAGTCTTGACATCCATCTGATGTAGGTTCCATCCTTGCGAAGCAATAAGGGCTATGATCGAGCGGATGGTGGTGTATCAGGCAACTGGTGCAAATATCTCATCGTAATCCACTTCTTCCTTTTGAGAGAAGCCTTAAGCAACAAAGCGAGCCTTGTACTTTTCAGAACTCCTGTCAACTCCATGCTTGATTTTGTAAAGCCATTTTGAGGTGACAATTGATTTGTCCTGGGGTCTTGGGACCACATCCCAGACATCATTCTTCATGATGGACTCGTATTCTTCATTCATAGCATCCTTCCATACTTGATGCTTCACGGCATCTTCGAATGATGTAGGCTCGTTTTGAATGATGGTGCTCATAATGGTCAAGTATCCCTGATACCTGGTCGGCTTCTTACTTTCACGGAAGGTCCCTCTCGGTGCAATATGTCTCTCAGCATATTCAAGAGCCCCCCTAAGCCATGAGGGCCTCTTCCTAGAGGAGAAGGGCTCTTGAGGAGGCGGATCAATAGGATCCATAGGTTCTTCAACATCTGGCATCGTTTCATCTTCCTTTTCATCCGGCTTCCTGGTGTTAGCTTCTTTATCCTTCCTTGGAATAGGAAGATTGTCAACCTTGCTAAGAGCAATATCTTCGTCAAAGGTGACATCATGACTTGTTTCGACTTCCCTTTGACCAGCCACATAAATTCTATAGCCCTTAGAATTTTCACTATAACCCACAAAGATTCATTTCTTTCCAGATCCAAATGCACCCAATTTGCTTCTCTTCTCTTTCGGCACATGATAATATACAGGACTTCCAAAAATTCTAAAATGAGAGACATTGGGTTTCTTACCAGTGAACAATTCTTCGAGAGCCTTTGAGTCCAATGCTTGATGAGGGCATTGGTTTTGAACATATACGGCGGTATTTGCAACTTCGGCCCATAGAAACTTTGGAAGCCTTTGATCACGGAGCATGGCACGAATAGCTTCCACAATCATGCGATTCTTCCTTTCAGCCACACCATTCTGGTCAAGAGTGTATGGTGTTGTGGTCTCCCTCTTAATGCTGGCTTCTTTGCAAAAGTCATGGAACTCATTGGATTCATACTTGGTCCCATTATCAGTGCTTAATATCTTGATTCTCTTCTCGATTTGATTTTCGATCAAGGCTTTGAAGTGACGGAACCAGATGAACACTTCATCCTTCTTTTTTAAGAAGTAGATCCAAGTCTTGCAAGAATAATCATTTGTAAAAGTGAGATAATATAGATATCCTCCCAAAGAGTTTACGGGCATCATACCAGATATGTCGGAGTGAACCAACTGCAAAATATCAGAGGTCTTGCTATTACTTGAAGGGAATGGTCCCCTTTTAAGCTTTCCTTCGGCACATCCCGGAAATACACCTTCATGCTCTACTTTGAACTCGGGCATCCCTGTCACCATCTATCTTACATCGGGTAGAGTCTTATAATGAAGGTGGGCAAACCTCCGGTGCCATAGTTCAGATTGAAGAGATGTGTCGCAAAACATGGACCCCAATGGACTTCCTCCAACTTGATATAAAGATTCAACCTGGAACCCAAGAGTAAAAGCATCTTTAAAATTCTTTTTCCAAACACGTACCTTTCCATCGATGAATGCCACCTTGTAGCCTTTGTCTTCCATTGTCGAAATGGACACCAGGTTCTTCTTGAGATCAGGTACATATAAGACTTCGTGCAAATGGATTGTGTTACCCTGATTCAATTGAAGGGTAACATTCCCTACACCCTTTACGGGATAGGTGGAATTGTCTCCAAGAATAATCTCCAAGTTTGTCTCCTTCTCTATCAGATTAGAGAGAGCTTCCTTGTAACCAGTGAAGTGCCTTGAGGCACCACTATCAATAAGCCAATTTCCCAACGAGTTCAGAGGAGAGGTAGTGGATAGGGTCGATATCAGATACTACTCATCTTGCTTATTGTTAACAACATTTGATTCATACCTGGAGTTCCTTGCTTTCTTGGAGGGTTGACCATTTCCTTGATTTCTCGTATTCCTCTTTCCTTTGCCATTGAACCTGCCATTCCTTTGATTGTTGTTGTTGAAGTTGCCCTTGGAGTGATTTTGATCATCATCATGTGATGTGGCCTTTCTATTTGAACACTCCCTCGCATAGTGGCCAAATTTATTGCAAACAAAGCATCTTCCCTTCCTTCCACCCTTCGATCTAGGCTTTCCTTTGAAATGACCTTTATACCCAGAATTATTTCTCCTTTTGGCATGAGAAGAGAAAGCAGTAGGGTTGCCTCTAGTTGAAGGCATTTCTTGCTCCACCAGCCTTGTCTCTTCTTGAATGCATCTCAACATCAATTCTTCAAACCCTAGAATTCGATCATTATTGAGAAGAGTGGTTCTAAATATATACCATTCAGATGGGAGGCCTCCAAGGGTAGTGATAGTTAGTTCCCTATCAGGAATGACTTCTCCAATCAATAAAAGATCATTCTTGATCTCAGTGATCCTTAAGAAGTAGGATTGAATATCCTCGTCCTTGCCCTTCTTAATGTCCTTCAACTTATTTTTGAGGAGCAAAACTTGATTTGCATCACTAACTTTAAACATGATTACCAATCTGTCGTAGATTTCCTTGGAGGTGTTCAAATCGGAGATGTAGGCCACCAGTCGCTTATCAATGGAATCTCTAATATTTTTATTCGCTTTGACTTCACCCTTAGTGTACTTGTTCTTTGTAGTAGTCAGTGCATTTGATGGAGGCTCCGGGATTTTACCCTTCACATAATCCAACACTTCTTGTTCTTCCAATGTCAGATCAAGAGACATCTTCCATCCGTGATAGTCAAACTTCTCACGGAGCTTGTCTTCGGTCGAGAAGTGGGATGAGGAACCCATGAAGCCTTTTGTCCTTTCCAACTATCTTCGGTGATTTCTCTTTTCACTCTTGCTTGGGCTTTGTCTTCACCTCAGCTTTGATACCATGTTAATTTTGGTATGTTCTATGGTTAAGAGCAATATACTTTAAATTTTCTGATTAGCCCAATATCAATTTCCAGAATAGCAATCACATCAGCATGATAGTAAAATGAATACAAATAGTAGAAGACAAGCCAAGACAAGAGGACACAAGATGTGGCACCAGCCAAGGATAAACCCCAAAACGGGGAAACCCTTGATCAATTCTTCTTATATTCTTCAATAATTCAGCAGAGAGAGAGATAGTACAATTATACAAATTTGTAATTTTATGACAGCAGCAACAAAACCCTAACTAGCAAAGTTAGGGTTGGTCAAACAGGTCAGATTTGACCTCTAGTCAACCTCAATCAACTCAGCCTCCAACAACAAGAATACGGAGCCCAAAACAGTCCAAAATATTCAGTCAAACTTCAGTCAACACTGGGACAGATCTGCAGTCAACCTTTGACAGTCAAAGCTAGTCAAAGTGTGGTCAAAATAGGTCAACGAAGCTGTCCAGAAAATGTGGCCTGCCTAGGAGAGACTGCCCAACGCAATCCGCAGTCAAAGAAGACTCCACGCTGGTCAACGCTGTCAAATATGTCCACCTGCAGCTCGGTCAACCCAAGTCAACGCTACCCTAACCAAAAGTTGTGTCCTCCTCCTTTCAGCCACACGTGTGAGAGAGATGCTCCTCTAATTCGTAGGAGAGAGAGAAGAATGAGTGATGAGATGAGTGGAATAATTCCACAAGGTCTGCTCCTTTTATATGAAACATTGAGGATAAGCTGGGGGTGAAAATCATTGTTTTGCTTGCTGGCCAACCTTGACAAATTGTCAAGAATACAAATAAATTCATATCTCCATGAATACATGTCGGAATCGGATGATCGTTAAATCAATCCTACACCTCTCGGAGAGAGGAATCTAATAAAAATATCAATTGCCATAAATGAGGTGACCCATATGGAGTTTGGCCCTAATTGCCAATTTTAACACAGTGAGACTCCTAAGGCATATCGAATATTCATACCAGGGGCCAAGAGGATTATTGTCAGGAGAGATGTCAAACTTACGGAGAAAAAGACATATAGGAGGTCCATAGATTTGCCAGTAGCAGTTGATCAGAGTGAGAAGCCAACAAAATCTCCAAGGATAGAGTAGCAGGCTTAGGGACATTACAGTACGAGTACAATTACCTATACGAGCACAAGCTCATGTACAGGTGTTCCTGAGAGTTCGCAAAGCATGGAGCAATAGATGCAGCAGGTTCGGGAGATAAGACGACGTGGAAGTCCAAATTCCACATTCCACAGTTCGTATGAGGAACCAAGAGGTTCAGTAAACACTCAGGGATGCTCAAGAGTTTGTGGGGACTCCTACGACGGGCAGGAGAGAGCAAAGACAACTAGACAAGTAAAATGGCTACATAACATTAGTGATTCAATTCGTGGATAGAGGACCTGCTAGTTATTAGGAGGCAAAACAGCAGCAAGTGTGCCATGATGCAATGGTTGAGGAGTATACCTTGACCATGCAGAACGATGTTTGGGAGGTGGTACCTAGACCGACAAACAGGGCAGTGCTTGGATCACGTTGGATCTACAAGATCAAGCACAGTGTAGATCGCAACATCGAGAAATACAAGGCAAGGTTTGTGGCCAAGGGGTTCTCTCAAAAGGAGGGAATAGACTATGAGGAGACATTCGCTCTTGTGGCCAGGTATACTTCTATTAGGGCAATGATCTCGCTAACAACGTAGATGGGACAACAGATTCATCAAATTGATGTTTGTAACAACCAAAAGTCATATACGCAACGTAAATCTTTAAAATACTTCAAAGACGTAAATGTCCATTGTCAAACATGTAACTGTGTATTGAATATTGTATACTGAATTGATGTAAGATATGGGATGATCACAAATGAGAATGAGGGCCTGCTTATATACCCTAGGCAGGTGCCCTTTCATGAATGGTCATGTCTCTAAGACATGCCTCTTTATTACTAACTAACCATTTGTTAATTAATTATTATTTATTATTATTATATTTATATTTATATTTACATTTATTATTTTTTTATGACTTATATTCATAACAATGTCAAGATGACATTTCTCAATGGCGAGTTGGAGGAAGTGTACAATCAAAAACCGAAGGGTTTTGTAGCACACAGCAGTGAGACCCATGTGTGTAGACTGAAGAGAGTTTTATATGGGCTCAAGAAGGCTCCCAAGGCATGGTACGAGTGCATAGAAAGCCACTTACAGGGGATGGGCTTCGTGAAGGGTGAGGCGGATGCAAACCTCTACTACTTTATTGCTAGGGGTGAGGTACTCATTCTTGTCCTATATGTGGATGACTTGTTCTTGACAGGTTTATTCAGACTCATAGAAGAATGCAAGAGGGATCCTGCAGTGGAGTTAAAGATGAAAGACTTGGGCCTTATGCACTACTTTCTAGGCATCGAGGTGTCAAACCAATGGGAGATTTTCCTTGGGCAAGGGAAACACTACATCAAGATCCTGAGGAGATTCGGGATGGAAGATTGCAGAGCCATGTTTACACCCATGATAATCAATTGGAGGAAGGTAGATCTATCCACAGAAAAGGATGTGGACCCCATGCTCTACAAACAGTTGATCAGTTGTCTTATGTATTTAGTCAACACCAAGCCAAATATATCCTTTGCAGTAAACTCTCTTAGTCAATTCATGGTTGAACCAAAGAAGGTGCTCTAGACAGCAACGAAGCATGTTCTGCATTATTTTCCAGGTACAATCAAGTATGGGATTGGATATACTCGAGGTGATGGTATCAGGTTCATGGGCTATACTGACGCAAACTGGGCAAGCAGTATAGTGGACGAGAAAAGCACTTCAGGGTGTTGCTTCAGCATGGGATTGGGAGTTGCCTCTTGGTACAACGGAAAGAAGAAGTTCATGGCACAGAGCTCTGCAAAAGCGAAGTACATAGCAGCTAGCATGGTGACATGCTAGGCCATTTGTCTTTGGGAGCTATTAGCAGCCTTGTTTGGTCAGAGGGTGAAGACAACAGTGATACACTGCAACAATCAGACTTGCAGCAGGCTATCTGAGAATCTAGTGTTTCATGACAGATCTAAGCATATACACATTAGATATCATTTCATCAAGGATTGTGTACAGCACGAGACAATTCAGCTACAGTAGATACCTATAGATCAACAGGTAGCAAATATCTTGACGAAGGCCTTACGAAAGGCAAGATTCATCTTCTTCAAAGATAAGATGGGTGTTGTGCAGAACACCTTCCTGGCTAAGAGGGAGTGTTAGTTTATGTAGCTCGGGCAGGTGTTCTAGTCTCAAATGGTATCAATAAGGCTAGCAACACAATTGGATTAATTATCTCCAAGCCCAATTTATTTTATAAAGGTAAAATGTCTTAATTAGATTTATTAACTAGTTTTAATTATTTTTCTAAGTCTAACTTAGGGAAATAGGTTAATTGATCAGTATTAATTGAGACAAGGTTATTTCTCTTTAGTGACTTCTAAAAAAGTGACTTGATGGGGTCAAGATGATCTTAGCCATCGATTGTGATTAGATTGTGATTAGATCTGTGATTAGATTGTGATTAGATCGTGGTCATTGACTTGTCAACGAGATGTGATAAGAAGAAATCAATGGGGCTCTTGGAGATATAATTCGAGTGAGCAAAGAAGGCACAGTGATAGTGTGGGAGACATCAGCAGCAGGCTTTCAACAGGAGAAATTAGGGAGAGATTTTGGAGGAAATTTTTCATAGTGATTCTAGTTTTCAAAGAGGCCAAATTATTCTGCAAAAGGAAGGCCAATTTACCAATGCGAGTTGCCAAATTACCAGTACATTTTTTCGAAGGGTTAATTTGTGTTGCCAGAAGCCAAAGAGATCCACTACAGGCAATGCGAATAGGCCAAATGAATTGTTGGAGACAGATAAACTTGCAAGATTGATTTTGGAGGCAAAGCGAGTTGCTAGAAAGGCCAATGTGCAATTCTAGTAGGCAATGTGAGTTCACACAGGCAAAGCAAATTGCTCAGTAGAGGTCGAATTGATTTGCAGAGATTCGATTTGGTTAGCTATAATGGAGAGAAGAATTGTTGGAGCTTTGTTAGTGGAAGGCAAGCAGTTTATGTACATTGTCAATTTGTTGAAGAATTAATAAAATAAAGCCTCATCTACAAAACTAGTTTTCCCCATCTTAGGGTTTTTCCAAGGACAATTCATCCAAAATATTGGTGTCAATTTTATGTGTGTGATGTTTTCTTAGTTCTTGTGGTTTAATGTTTGGTGAAATTTGCAGTTGTGTTTTACTCAGCGTTTGTTGTAAATAATTTTCTGGGACAAATAACCTGTAAAAGATAGGAGAATAATAACATGATTAATGTTGAGATTTGGTAACTTAGGAGGTACTCCAAGCCCTAGGGTTCGAGGTTTGGAGGTTGGAGCACCACAAAACTACTTTGTGAGCTTGGAACCCAAGGTGTAGGCTTTATACCCAAGCTGGTGGGTGTGGAACCATGATGCATTTGAGTGATTTGACACATGGAGGTGTTAGAGGACCCTTAGAGGAGAAAGAGGCAACAAAAATCACTCAAATTCAAGGTGTCTATGATGAGATATTCATTTTTATGTATGGTTGTAGGTTAATTTGTCTAGTTGGGCAGGTCTGCTCGGGGTTAAAGTTCAGCCCAAAGAAAAAAGCGTTGGAGCCACACCCTAGCATATAAATAAGAGGTGTGTGAGAGGCATCTAACACATCCAATGTGCATCATCCACCAAAGATATCTCTGAAATTTGGACAGCAAGACTGAGGCGGGACACAAGGGCAAGGAGCACGAGTTTGAGAGGGTTTTTCTCCGTGTTTAGGGTGTAGATTCCTAGAGCAGCTAGGTTGCAAGTCTGAGGCAGCCTACGAGTAGAGGACGTGCCTTGGACAGATTGGAGTGTAGATCTCTTGCAGACCTAGGTCGTTGGTTTGAGAGGTAAGTTGGGATTATTTTGTGCTATATTTGGTGTTGTTTGTCTTGTTTACAAGGCCGAAGGTTATGTTGTATCAACAACACTGTTTGGAGGATGGTAAGAGGGTCGTGAGGCCTTGTGGCAGTGGGTTTCACTAAGCCGCAACCTCTAGACTAGCCAGCGCAAGGGAACAGAGGGTGCAACCCTTGCTTGAAGGCCGATTTGTGCTGTTATTATGACAGGAGTATTGTAGGGTGTTGTGAGGAGATTCCTCAAACCCTAATATAGTGTTTGGTGGCTGAGGAAGTGCAGCAAAGAAGGAAGATTGTTTGGGAAGGGTTACACAGTGATGAGGAGCAGTGTTTAGGTGCTAGAGAAGCGTTACTTCAACCCTAACCAGAGTTCAAGGAAGCACAAACCCCCAAGCAAGAGGCAGCAATAGTGTGTTGTAGATGTTCTCTTATTGATGGTAAGATGTTAGTGGATGGAGAGGACATTGGTATTGGACATTTACAATCTGTTGGAGGGAAGCGTGAGAGTGGACCAAGTGTGGCCTAGACTAGCACCTTGATGGAATAAGGTGGTTACTAGAAGAGGCAAAGAAGTTGAGCTCAAGGTCTGGCCAACCAGGAGCAAATTGTGGACAACCTATGTTCATTGTTGGAGTAGTGACATTTGACAATGATAGGTGGCAACTCTCCTACCCTATGTTAATCTTCATTAGGGCAATGCACGAAGACTATAGTGGGAAGAAGTCCCAAAAGAGCTGAGGAGCAGCAGTGGGAAGAAGTCTCAAAGTGTTGTGGCCTTGAAGGACAAAGGAGCAACCTAAGTCACCAGGTTCGGTAGATTTAATCTATGGGATTCAAAATTCACCGAACTATTGAAATTAGTGAGAAAAGTGGTTCCTTGATTGTGCCTTAATTCAAGGAGTCAAAGTCAAGTTTCTTTTTGAGCATGGTTGAGTTCCTAAAATTTAAGAGTTTCCCTAAAAATTAGGACTGCATGAGGCAGTTAACTGATGTGTTGAAGTTGAAGGTCGAGTTTTGATCTTCTAGTGTGAGTTGATTGAGGAGAAGCATGAGTGGTTGACTTGAAATAGGACGAGTTGCATGAGTAGTTAACTCGTGCTAACTCATCAATCACAAAAGCAGTGTCCTTAATTAGAAAACTCACTAATTTTAACAATTCAAATTGCCTTTAAAAAGAGGAACGAAAGCACAAGTTTAATCATTGTTTTGGTGAGACCAAGCAATAGGAAGCACAAGTTTGTGCGTGGATCTTGTGAGAGAAAGTGCACAAGCCTAGTAAAGGCTTGTCGGAATTGGATAAGGATGAATTCCTTGGGTAAGGAAGCAGAGATCAAAATTCTTGCATAGGTTTCAAGCGTAGATTAATTAAGGAAAACAAGGTTGTTTTCATATTGAAACATTTGTATTGTAAGAGATCTAATGCTCAATTTTCTTCAATAAATTCTCAATAATCAAGCAAATTTTTTTCCTAGTTGAGTTCCCTGTAAAAATTGTGTTGTTCAATTGTGTGATTGTGCTATTTATTTCTATTCCTAATTCCGCTGCAAATTGAATAGAGAAATTACGTGTTTGTAAGAAAAGAAAGTCTTTTTCAAATTGTTCTTATCAACAAATCAGGATGTCGTGGAAATTCTACATGTTATCAGAGCCTGAAGCAGAATAAAATAGCACATCCAAGTGCAATGATTCATACAAAACATTATCTGAAATAGGCCACAGATAAGAAGGAGCCCTAGCCAAAGATAAGTACTATTTGTGTCTTCTTATGACTGGTTTGGGGCCGAGTTTGATTGGGAGTACAAGCCATGAGCTGGAGAAGCACGTTTGGGCCGGTCTTGTGCACAAGTTTTGATCCTATTCTCTGTGATCAAGGCATGCAAGGTTTTGTGTTTTTATAGGAGGGACCGAGCCCTAGTTTAGGGCTGGTCTGTGCTCAAAAAAGTGTTGCAACAACAGTGCATGTAGGTTTGCTAATTGCACAGGAAGGGAGGAGTCTTGGAAGGGATACAGCAAGGCATTCTGAGCAGGTTGGAGCCTTGTTGGAGGGTTGTAGCAGTTGCTACAAGCAGCCCTAACCAGGGCCAAAAGCCGCAGAAAATATTGCACAGACCGAGAAGGAGCAGAGAAGCTAGAGGTATGTTGAATGATGTGTTCAAGTTGATTTTGTTGCTAAGTGAATACTGCTCAGGTTGGACAAATTAATTGGCATCTTAAGAGCAATGAGGAGGGTTGCTAGTAGGTGTCAAAAGGAGGCCTAAGTGCATATCAAAGAAGGATGTTTGGTCTGCTAGGAGAGGCAGTTTTAGAGGCCCTAAGTACAATTCTTATGAAGGGCTACAAGATTGTTAGTGGGAAGGTTTTATAGGGCTCTCAGGGGAAGCAGGATGGCTTACCAAATGTTGAGTGCAGATCACTGTCTAGAGGGAGCATCGAACTTCATAGCCTGGAAAGGGAGGATTATGATAGTGTTGGAAGATAATGGTGTGGGAGAATTCATGAAGCAGGTTATCCCACCACCACAAGATGCCCAACAATTGGCCCAGCATAATAAGAATGATAAAAAGGCAAAGAGAGAGTCCCGAAGGAGATGAGGAGCGTAGCACTTAGGGTTTGACGCTGCTCTACAACTGGCAGACCTTCACAGACTGCGCCGCTCTGCCATTAACCTTCAGCCATAAGGCATCCACAGCACAATAAGGCACCGCTACCACGCAATGGAACCCCCTCCGGGGGAGGACATGGTGCCTCCCCCGGCTGATACGGAAAACACCCAGCGACAGACTGAAAATGTCAGGAAGGACCATCCAGAAGATACAGCAACAGAGAATGAAAATGCGCCAATGAATAACAACACAAATGAAGAACCACGAGTGACATCAACCACCTGCAAGCCAGTAGCAGTTGATAGACCCAAAATCGAACTCCCAAGTCAGCAAATCAACACTCAGATCTAGTTTATGAGAGATCATGCTTTGATAGGAAAGTTCATAGGCCTTTGGCCAACGGAGAAAGCTTTGCACGGTTGGATCGCAGCCAAATGGAAGCCCAAAGGGCACATAACACTGCAGTTAGGGCCTAAGGGCTTCTTTACTGCCATTTTCAATTGTCTGGAGGAACGAAACAGGGTATTGGATGGAGGACCATATTTCTTCAACGCGGCAGGGTTATACCTAAGAGGATGGACCGAGCGCTTTAACCCAGACAAAGAAGATCTAAGCTGGGCCCCGGTGTGGTTGTGCCTTTATTCTCTCCCTCTGGAGTATTGGGACGAAGACTCCTTGCGAGACATTGGGAATGGTTTAGGTGAATTCATCAAAGTAGCAGAGGAGACAACGCTGAAGCGATACACCTCCTATGCGTAGATCTGTGTATACAAGCACCTCAGCAAAGCTCTCTCAGATGCGGTAAGCCTCTACCATGATGATTATTAATGGTTACAAACAATAGATTACGAGCATGTACCATTCCGCTATCGAAAATGCCACGCCCTGGGCCATTTATTCCGAGACTGTCCCTCCAATACGATATCCACGACCACACCTTCAATGGACAAATCCAACTCGGATG
Organism: Pinus taeda; assembly: GCA_000404065.3. Taxonomy (NCBI): domain Eukaryota; kingdom Viridiplantae; phylum Streptophyta; class Pinopsida; order Pinales; family Pinaceae; genus Pinus; species Pinus taeda. Next base: position 168,376 of record APFE030267023.1, on the reverse strand, counting down.
GGTTCACAAAAGTTCCCAATCGCAAAAAGACCCATAAAAAGCCCTCTACCTCAGTCAAAAAACCTGTCACCAACACCTCCTTGCCTTCAACAAGCAACAGCTTCGAAACCCTGCTCCAGCCGGAGGTTCATATGTTAGATAATCAGAAACAACCTGAAGCCATTCCTAAGACTACCGCCCATTCTACTCCATCAAGCTCAAAGAAAGCCCTTACTTCCAAGCAACCCGCGCACGGACACCAAAATGCCCTCTCCCAGTAACCCACAGAAAAGGACGGCTCAAAGAATGGAGATAGATGGCACTCAGATGCAGCTCAAGATTGTAGATGATACAGAGGCAAAGCAGGAAATAGTACAGCACATGGATGAGGAACCAGAGAGCTTCGACATAGGAGATCTAGATATACTGGGACTTGAACAGACATGTAAGAAAAAGGAATATGACAAAATTCCTAAGCGACAGCTAGAGAACTTAGAAGTAATTCTCTCAAGAGCACAAAAGCAAAGATCATTAGGCGTCCAAACTGGTAGTCAGTGGGATGGAAGAAATATCTTCAAAGACAACAAGAAATGAGGAAGGAAAACAGATCTTCAGAGAACCATCTGCATAGGGGAGATGCTGGTGGAATCTGGAAGATACTCCAAGCTTACCAAATATTATAATCCCCTTCCCAATCGTGAACCATGAAGCTCATCTCATGGAACATTAGAGGGCTCAACAGCCCGAGAAAGGGTCGACTATTAAAGAACATGCTACAACAAGAAAAGCCTCAAATTCTCTTCTTACAGGAGACCAAGTGTAATTCCACAACGTTGGATCGGATCCTCGCCAAAGCGTGGCCAGGAAGCAAAGAAGTGGCGGTGGAAGCCATAGGAGCCTCGGGAGGGCTAGCCATCGTTTGGGATGATAGAGCTATAACACTTACCAACATACATGCCAGTAGGCAATTTATTCAATCCATGTTTCATTTAACAGGGACAAATGTTCATGGACACTTAACTAATGTCTACTTTCCCCAGGAGGCAACAAACAAAGTAGACACACTGAACACCTTAACTCAGATCAACTCAGAAAGATCCCACCCACTTTGGATCACAGGAGGGGACTTCAACATGATTACAAGATTGGAGGAAAAAGAGGAGGACAGATCAAGATGGACTGTGAAAGCACTCACTTCAAAAACTACATTCATAACAACAGGCTTATAGATATGGAATTCAACAATGATGTTTATACTTGGAACAACAAGCATACAGATGCCCACCAAATTGCATCTCGGCTAGACAGATTCTTGCTCTCTGATAACGCAATACATCTTGGTGGGGATCTCGTGGCCTCTATACTGCCGCTCTCTGGCTCGGACCATTGGCCTATTAGGCTTCACTGGCAAAGACCGGGAGTCAATGTTCGCAGGCCCTTTCGCTTTGAATCCTTTTGGCTGAATCACCCAGATTTTAATAACCTGATAACAGAGACATGGAAAAATTTCACACCACCGAAGGCACAAAAATGTACAAGCTCCAACAAAAGCTAAAAAAACTCGAGGAAAAAATAAAACAGTGGAATCGCTCTACCTTCGGTAATATCTTTCAGGTGCAAAACACTCTTGAACAAGAAATGCAAAAATTACAGCAGAGAATCATAGATGAAGGCAGATCAGCAACCATAGTAGAACAAGAACATCAACGACAAACGCAGATCTCAGAAAGAGCAAGACAGGCAGAGATTCTTTGGAGACAAAAATCGAGGATCCGATGGCTTAAAGAGGGCAAACGCAACACAAAGTTCTTCCACCATACCACTGTCCAACGACGAATGCACAACAGCATTACTCTCCTCCAAAATCAACAAGGGGAACTTCTAGAGAAGCATGAAGATATAGAACAGGAACTCCTCACCCACTTTCGGAGGATGCATCAGGAAACGAAGACGGATCGGCTACCAGCTATAGAGAAGATCGTCAAGGTTATTCCTAAGATCGTAACTGAGGAACACAACCAAATACTCCTCAAGCCTATTTTTTTAGGGGAAGTGGAGACTGCTATGCGACAGCTCAAAGTTGGGAAAGCACCTAGACCAGACAGCTTCACTTCGAACTTCTTCCACAACTTCTGGATCTGATCAAGGAGGAAGTTTGGCAGGTAGTCAAGGAGTCCAGAGTTAACAGATGGATGCTTCCATCCTTGAATGCCACCTTCATCGCCCTCATTCCTAAGGAGGAGAACAGCGAGACTCCGGACAAATTCTGACCTATTGCACTATGCAATGTAATGTATAAAATTGTCTCCAAAGTGATCGCCACACGCCTCAAGCCCCTGCTTCCCTTGCTTATTTCATCAGAGCAATCAGGATACGTGCAAGGAAGGCAGATCACCGATGGCATAATTCTCACACATGAAATCATTCACTCCCTAAAGCAAACCAAAAAGGCAGGTATGCTCCTAAAAATAGACCTCTCAAAAGCTTTTGATACTTTAAGCTGGAAATATATTCAAAAAATGTTGCTAGCCTTTGGCTTTACCCCCCCTTTGGTAAGATGGATTATGAGTCTCATCAATTCTACCTTTTTCTCAATTCTTGTCAGCGGGATCCCCTCCACCCCCTTCCACCCGTCCAGAGGTATCCGACAAGGGGACCCTCTCTCACCCTTTCTATTCGTTATTATGGCGGAAGGTCTTGGACATTACATCAAAGATGCCGTTCAAAACCAGCAATTACGTGGCCTTTCTTTCCAAAATACCCCTGCTTTCACCCACTAGCAATTTGTGGATGACAATATGTTATTTGGTCATCCTTCGGTCCAGGAAGCCCGGAAACTAAAATCAATTTTATCTGATTTTTCGGATGCCTCTGGCGCTTGCATTAACAAATCAAAATCTCAAGTCTTCTTCTTTCACACGTCTCCCATCACTCAATTCTCCATAGCTAAAATTATGGGCTTCTCGATTGCATCTCTGCCCTCCAAATACCTGGGAGCTCCAATGACAGCCTCTGCCTTAAAGCACTCATCCTGGAAAATTCTCCTAGAAAAACTAGCAGCCCGAATCTCTCCATGGACCTTCAGATCTCTCAATATGGCGAGTCGCCTAGTTTTAATCAAAGCAGTGCTACAATCTATGCCGCTCTACCTCTTCTTGGTCCTAGCAGCACCCAAATGGGTTCTTAAAGAAATCAAAACTCTTCAACGGGATTTCTTATGGGGGAATACGAAACAAAAAAGAAAATGGGCTCTGGTAAAGTGGGAAACAGTTTGTTACCCAAAATCCTCTGGAGGCACTGGATTACGGGATCCTCAGCACAGCAACGAGGTCATGGGAGCGCGCATCTGGTGGAGATGGCTCTCGAACCCATACACCCCTTGGGCAATCCTCTGGACAGCTAAGTATGCTCATAATAGACCAGTTGATGATTTAATTCGGCTCGAAGAAGTAGGCACAGGCTCTCTAATTTGGAATGCTACTAAGCAACATAAAGATCTAATCCAACAACACGATTTTTGGGAAATCAGGAATGGAGATAATGCGAGGTTTTGGGAGGACTCCTGGCAGCAAAGACCAAAATTGAAGGACCTACTAACACCCCACCAGCCTCAGGATTGGGTAGAGCAACCGACGATCAAAGTAAATCAATTTTGGGAGGAAGTTCACAACCAAGGTTATAGACAATGGTTATGCTCGAACCTCATTCTTGGGCAAGCCACGCAGTTCATCAAAGATAGCCTGGATACGGAAGTCTCAAACAGGAAAATACGCCAATCAGATAAGAAAGACATCATTAGATGGGCTTATGAAACGAGTGGTACCTTCACATCTCAGGAAGCATACCATATAATATTAAGGGACCATACTGTCAAGGATAGCCTCTGGCACAAAGTTTGGGAACCACCAATTTGGCCAAAAATCTCCACCTTTCTCTGGTTGTTGTGCCAAAATCGAATCCTTACTTGGGATAATCTAAGGAAACGGAGTTTTCACGGACCTTCCATCTGCCCAAATTGTAAACAGGCAGAAGAAACTAAGGAACATCTCATAAACTCATGTCTGTTGGCAACCCGACTTTGGGAGAAGGTTTGATTCAGATGTCAAAGAGATGGACGAGATAAGGAGAATTCAACTAGCACGGTCCGTTCTTGGGCACCTCACCCTTATAAAAGCAAAATTTTAAACGCCTTATGGAAGCTTATACCAGGTTTCCTCATGTGGACAATCTGGAAAGAGAGAAATAGCCGCATCTTCAAAGACCATTCCTCTCCCATAGAAGTTCTATGGAACAATATATGTCAAAACATACGAGAAACCGTGATGCTCCAAACTTGGCATGACGATGATTTCCCCTCCACTCCACAGGAACAAAATATATGGATGAACTAGAACCTTCATTGGAATCATGAGCAGGTACACCAAAGGAAAATCCCTCCCTCTGGAGATACACCTGACAAATGGAGTCCACCCCCACCACATATGGTAATGCTCAACTTTGATGGCGCATCCAAGAAACATCCAGGTTAAGCAGGATTTGGGGGAATATTCAGAAATCACAAAGGCAAAGTTCTCCAAACATTCATGGGGTCAATCGGTTGGGATACAAACAACTCAGCGGAATCAGAAGGAATTTGGCAAGGACTTCTCCTGGCTCAGAACAAAAGATTCTTCCCGCTCACAATTGAAGGGGACTCTTAGATCTTAATTAACATGATCAACCAGATCTTACAAGGAACTCCAGCACATAAAGTGGGTAGCAGTTGGAGATTGACGGAAAGGCTGGAGCAGATTGAACAGTGGCTACTCATTCACAGAGCAGTTACCATCAGGCACACTCATCGGAATGGTAACAAAGTAGCAGACCTCCTAGCAAACATCGACGTTGAAAGTGGCAAGACTCTTCATGTGGGAGATCTTAGCACTATAGCCAATACTCAACAATTGCAGGATTTCAATGATCTAGTGCAAATGTGGAGGAAACGCACCCGGATGCGGGTGTCAACAACGGCATTTAAATGACAAGACAGACCGCCGGCGGGTTGCGAAGCCATCTGGCTTTGTGCTTTGTCCTGAGAGCCCACAGCAGCTGGATTAAACACACCTTGCAGGCGACATTTATTGTCTCCAAAAGATGTGAAGAGCTCATCTCCTTCATCACCATGGCCCCTGCAAACCGTTTTGTTTATCCTCCCCTTCTTCATGGCGTTTGTTCTCTGCATGCGGCTGAACCGTGTTTCAGAACTGCTACAGGCAGTCGTTGCCTGATTCTCCCTTGTCAAGATTTTGGTAACGGTTTTCATTTTTCGCATTCCTGTCATTGTCTTCTTGCTTGTGGTTCGCCCACCCTTGCTCCCGCTCAATGTCGCCTTCCTTCCAATTCTCCCGCTGTCAATTCAACCATGGCTTGCCTCAGGCACCGCATGCGTAGTAGACGTGGAGGTTCGCGTGGTGGTTTTAATCGCTCGCGAGCTTCTACCAGCTCCACCTCTGACTCCTCGGACTCAACTACTGAATTGCCCAACTCGCATAGCTACCCGAACACCAGAAGTGGTAGAGGTTGGAGGAACAATGTTGTTTACACTGTGGATCTCCCGCCCTCTCCTCTTTCTGGCCCTCTCAGCACTCAATTCCGCTTCTGCAGTTCCCTATACAGGCCTACAATTACTGCTACCATCACAATTTCTTTCAAGGAAGAGCCTGCGACGCAAGCTACTCTGTCCAGTCGTGCAAACAAGCAGAATCAGACAGAGTCAGGTAGTCAGATGATTAGCAACAAGCAGCAAGGAGAAAGCAGTAAGGCTCTGCATGGCAAAGACAAAGCTGAAGACACTGGTAAGCAACAGATGGATGTTGCAGGCACGGTGGATGCTCCAACTGTTCAAGGACGAGGCGCATCTGAAGAGGATGACGATTGGTATCAGTTTGCCTGCTGGATTGAGGAAGAGCCAGCTCTGGAGGAACCACCAGCCTAACACGTGGCCTCATGCAACGGTTTCCAGCTCCCAGGTGGACTCATCTCACTGTTTTGTGGTTTCTTGATCAAAGGTACCCGGTTTCCAGGTGGATATGTTTCTATGATTCGTGGTTTTGTGGTCTGGATGTGGTCTGGATGTGTTCTGTCCCCACGACAAGTGTCATGAATTCTCTGGTTATGTCATACTGTTACTTGGTTATGTCGCTGTCTTTTTGGTTCAGGATTTGCATTCCTCTTTGTTCATTTTGGAAATCCAAGGTCTAGATGTTCAATGGTTGGTTTCCCCCATAGCAGGGGTAGTCTTTAAAGTTTCTTGGACTAGTTTCCCCTCTGATTGGGGCAGTCCATTACCAACAGTTGCATTTTGTGATGATGGTTGATGCTTAACGCCTCTGAGATCAGGTTTCTCTGTAACTTTTTGTATCATATTGATAGATCAATACTACTTAGAAAAAAAAGATAAAAAGGCAAAGAGGATCATTCTAGAAGGGGTCAAAAATCATATAATGCCTCATATCCATGAGAAGAATACAACGTATGAGATGTACAATACAATACTGAAGTTGTATCAAAGTACAAGTGATACCAGGAAGCTTGCTCTTAAGGAGAAGTTGAGGAGTATCCGGATGAGCAAGGATGAGCCCATCGTCCCATATTTTTCATGGTTCACTCAAGTATGAAATGAACTAGGTGGGCTCGACGAAGTTATATCTAATCACGGTCTTGTGATTTTTGTGTTACTTGGACTTCACAAGTCATGGAAAGCGTTCCAGAATGTTGTTAGTGGGAAAGAACTTCCCAAATTGGGAAAGATTTTGGACTGACCGCATAGAAGAAGAGATCCAAAGAGGAACCATAAAAGGGACATCAGTTATGACAAGGGATGAGGAGCACTATGCCCTGGTAAGCAAGAGTAACAAGGCCAAGGGCAAGAAGGGCCAAGGAGAGGCTAAGTCCAATCAAAAAGGCAAGAAGAAGGATCTAAGCAAGATCAAGTGCTTTCATTGCCATGAGTTTGGACATTATGCTTCTAAGTGTCCTAGTAAGAAGAAGGGGGTCGGGAAGGATCATGTTGCTGCATCAGTGGAGGTAGGTGACTTTTCTACCCAGTTCGAGAAGGATTTCTCGTTGATAGCTTGCATGGAAAGCTCAACAAATAGTAGTATGTGGTATATTGATTCAGGAGCTTCCTTCCACATGACCGGGAATAGGATGAGTTTCAGCCACCCGAAGGAGAAGGACATGCAGGTTCAGATTGAGTTAGGAGATGATGGTCAGTATGTAGCTAGAGGAGTTGGTACTGTCAGCTTTCAGAGGGAGTCAGGTAATTCCCCTTATCTCAGAGATGTTCTTTGTGTTCTAGGATTGAGGCAGAATCTTGTTTTAGTAGCCACTCTTGAGGACAAGGGATATGATGTCATCTTCAGCAAAGGTAATGCGTGTTGACTGCTGGAGTAGCACCTGACGATTATGTGACGACTCCATGCCCAAGGATGATCCAGAGGACACTTGTACCATCAGATGTCATCAGTCAACAGAGTTTTTTAACTCTCCTATCTTCTCATTCATCATCTTTCTTCTTTGTACCCAGATTCCACACCCTACGGGAAATTGTAATAAGTGATGCTAGTATGATGTTTCTTGAATTTGTAACAGGCCTAGGATGTGGGACTCGATCAGCAAACGAGTACACCTTGGAGTGTTTTTTTTATCCGGTGAATTATCCCTTTCTTTGCCCTTCTTTTTCAAGAGGGGGATAATTCTCTGGATTTTTTCACTCGTGCACACCCCAAAGCCGAGGTGACGGTTTGAAGATTGAGCCCCTGACACATCTTAGTGTCTAGGGTCGATGTATATTACCATACTAGATCACACGAAAAGTTTCGTGGAATTTGGCTAGGTCTAAGTAGGATTTTTTAATAGTTAAAAATTTCCCGCAAAACGGGATTTTTTAATTATTTTTTATGTAAAGGCATAAATAACTGGCCTTAGGAGATGTCTGGGGCGTATGACCAGTCGAAATTCATCCTCAGAGGCCCAGCATTCTCCTAGAGCCTACTTTGGGGGTCAAGAAATGACTCAGAGTCCCTCAAAAGGCGATTTTTCAAGTGACAGTGGCAAAATGAAGAAAAAATTCAGAAAAAAATGAATAATTGGAAAAATTTAAAAATTTTTCCAAAGTCAAAATAAGTCAAATTCTGACTTGGAAGTCAAGCAGAGGATCAAGGGTGAAGTGGCAAGCAATGTGGGGCCCACCACATAAAGTTTCAAAGAAAGTCAAAAAAAGTCAAAGTAGGTCAAGTCAAAGTCAAACTGGCACCATGTTGAGGTTCATAAAGCACATCGTATGGAATTTTTGAGGTTCACTTTGATTTGATTTTTTATTTGAAGATATTATAAAAGTTATAAGGTGGGAAATGGACCCCACCTTGGCCCAACCATAAAATATCCATATGCTCTACGTATGACTCAATCAGCCCACCAAAAAGTACGAATGCCAAGTCCGTACACAGGAAAAACGTTGGCAGGTGAAAGAGTATTCAACGTGGGCAGCTACCTCCACGCAGGACAGTCAAACAATTAACGTGGGCAGCCTAATCACCATTCAAACCTCAGCCAAACAAAAAAATTCCGTACGGCAGTCAAGCAAGTCACGTGGGTCAAACAGGCATATAGTTTCAACATGTTTACGGTCAGCATACACCATATATGATTAACGCAGTTCAAAGGCAGCTTCCACGTGGGCCCAGTCAACGGTTCCAACAACAATAGTTTAACGTGTTCAATCTACAGGGCAGCCGTACGCAGGTTACACAACAACATTTTAAACGTTAAACCCAACATTTACGCAGATTATAACAGCATTTAACACATGTTTATATTCCAGCTGTTTATATGGGCAGTCAACTCAGCATTTAACGCAGGCATGTGCAGTCAACAACAAGTTAAGGAATGTACGCAGTTGTCACAGCTTCCATGTGGGCAGGTCAGCAAGTACACATCAGTTTAAGAGCCAGTTAGATCAGCATTCAACTCAGCATTTAACATAGCAGTTAACGTGGAAATCAAGAGCAGTTATCTCCAGAAATTAAACAGTCATAGCAGCCACTTGGAAATTCTTGCTACATTGGGATTGTCACTTGTTACACTTGTCATTGTCTTTTGGCATTGGGATCTTCACTTGATTGCCACTTGTCATTGGAAATTTGCCTTGGGATCATCTCCCATTTTCCTATTTATATGAGCCTTGGGCTCTTATTGTACATCATAGAACAAGCTATTGGGCGAGCGGAGACTCTGCCGGATTTTGTACTCAGTTTTCACATTAATAAATAAAAGTCTTTGGGGTTACTAGCTTCTCTTGTGGTGCATGCTTTGGTACATGAGGTGTACCTGTGTCGTTTGACATTCATTTGATTTTCATTTGCTATCTAGTTGTTTTTCATTTTGCCTGAAGGCACTATTGTCTAGGGAGGAGAGATTTGCAGCTATCTCAAATCTCTTCTGGGCTTGGTATATTTTGTACACTTGTTGCAGCTTGTCCATTCTCGGTTGAATGACAAGCTCAACTTGGTCTCTATATGCCAAGTCTCTTTTTGCACTAACAATTCGTTTGCAAGTGTTTTCTGTGTTTTCAAGGGACAGGTTGCCAGCTCTATTGGAGGGCGAGGACTTCTTCGGCGGGAATAGTCACCTCCAAGGATACCAAGGATCCCACATGCTGTTCAAGCTAGCAAGCTCATCAGACACCAAAAAAAGATTTACTCAAGGGGGAGTTTTTGGAGCCCTTAGCTTAGTTTCTATTTTGAAAAGTTAAAACAAATTTTCTCCTTTCATTTAAAAGCATTTGTCCTCATCATGAAAAATATAAAAAATAAAAAATTATTTTTGTTGCCAGATTCAGTGGTTTTCATGTTATATCTTTCACACTGAGATCTGAAGTTTCAAGTCGAGATACGAATATGATATCTAGTTAATGGTTTATAACTCGTGGTGGTTTGAAGCATTCATCTTTTTTTTTTAAAATCTTCAGTTGCTGGATATCATTTGGGTCATTCAAAGAGCGCTGTGATCTAGCTGATGACAAATGATTGTTGTTCACGTTTCATGTTTCTATAATCATCTAGCAAGTAATCAACTTAATAATGATCTCTCAAGGCACTGGTCTGCTAACTAATCAAATCATTTAGTGCTTATCTTAATCGTGTCTCGTGTCTCCCAACCAACTGGTCGACAGTTGGTCTTCATCATCTCTCAGGGTCTACCCCCCTTAGCCGCGGGAGACAGGCTTAAACGGAGCGGTCGGGGATCAGAGTGACAACCCCCGGTCTGAGCGTTGTCGTGCCAATCCGCGCGACAACAGGCCCCAAAAAATCAACCTCTCCAACAATTCAACCTCCTCGCTTCAACAATTCAGCCCTACAACATCCAACAATTTGGTCTCCCAGAAATACAGTCCAATCAACCTGCACTCCTCCTTTGTGCTTCAATCTTGCTGAGCCTCTTGCCCTAGAGAAAATCGCTTTCACCACTTGTGTCTTCACCTTTCCATAAGGCTTATTTTATAATTTTCATCAAGCCCAAACACCTAACTACAACATCCTTCTAAAAGATCTAAAGATCAACAATTGAGATTATTTCTAAGTCACTTAAATAATTAAATTATTTATCCTTAGGAATTGACGTAATAGTCCACAATAATTAATTGAATTTAATTATTGTACTTTTACCAAGTTAGACTCGGAAAAGAAAACATAAATTACTTACTCCATCAAGCAAGCAGCTAAAGAGGCAATAAATCAGCTTTTACATGCTAAAACACCAGGCCTATGCAAAAGACCTTCCACAGCTACCATAAGCCTCAATAGTGGAGCGGTTGCAGATAATAGGTTAAATTCTTTAAAGGTGGCATAGGTTAAATTGGAGTTGTCACAATAAACTTCAACCAGAGAGGATTCATCTTAGGTGGGCTGAGGCATGAAATTATTTACTCACTGCCATCCAAGCCTCTATTTGAAACAAAACTGTTTCAAGAAAATAAAATAACATGTGGAGTCAACTTCTCTTTTTAGCGAGTTGACTGAACAAATGAACTTGATCTGGTTGGACTGTAATCCGTTGAAGTTCACCCATTGGGTGGGAGTAAAAGTGACAAAGCAAGAGTTGTTTTGAAATGTGAATTTGATAGATCGTTGCATGCATAAGGGGAATACAACCTTTTTGGTGGGAAGGGGGGGGGGGGCGGGGGCGCGGCATCAAATTAGGAGTCTGGTAAGAATGACACAGATTTACAAGACTGGTTCAATTTTTATTAAGGAAGAACATCAAATAATCAAAGTGTTTCAACCTGAACCACTTTTGGACATGTGTTAGGACTCGGAGGGGATCTACCCAATTTTGCAAATCCTTAGCAAGTATTTTGAATCAAAAGTTTTCAACTTTATGGGGGACAATTGTCCCTTTAGTTTCTACTTATATCCTGCTTGCACTGATCTTTCTCTGATTGAACGGTCTTTATTCAAGCACACATCCTAGTCATTTATGTGCTGCAATGGGCTTATTCTAGTTTAAAGTTTGAGCTCCATTTACACTTTCTCACCTGTGTTATTGATTTACATTTTGTAATTTGACAATGTGATATTAGCAGATTTGGTTGGCTCACTGGCATTGATGCATGATGGTAATATCATGTTTTTATGCATGGGACATTTGGAGCCTAAAATCCATCTAATGTTTTTTCATTTATTGCACAAATGGAACAATTGGAACCATTTTAATAATATGTAACCGTCAGTGCTAACAGTAGTTAGTTGGATAAACTCTCATAACCATCTCACGGTATTATAAATGATGTAATTTGACTTTGAGATGGCAGAGGTGAAAGTGGTACATGTATTTGGTACGGAAGTAGCCTATCATGGGATATCTCTTGGTGCATTTTACTTTTTTGTGTGGCATTTTAATAATATGCTAAGTTACCAGGATTCAGATATGGATCAGATTCACTAGATTTTTTAAAATCCCGGATCTGGATACATCAAGTACAAAAAATATAATAATAATTTTTTTTTAATTATTTATATATATATATTTTTAAATTTAATTAGATTATCTGAAGACTGAAATATACCCTGTTAATTAATTTACCTGTTATCTCATCCTATAATCCTTTTTATTAACAGATCCTACAATTTTATTTTCCCATTATGACGTTAGAATCCTTTTAATATGGAACCCAAAACAAATTAATTCCCAGAATCTAATTGAGGGGATTTGGCAGAAATAAAATCCTCCAGAACTAGAGACATGATAGGATGATGTTTATGTAATAATATTAGCAGTTGGAATGGTGGACATGCATGTTTCATCAGTAAATTATTCAAAACATTAACATATTTCCAGATTTCATTATTTGGCATAAAGACTGAAATAAAAATATACATTAACATGGATGTTTGCTCATGTTGGAGAAAATTTAGTTATGCCTCAATGTCATTGAGGCCACTGGGCTGTCACTTGTAGGATCCCTCAACTACTGTACTGTTTCAAAGCCGACCTATTAAACGTGGCATGGTATGGAGTTAAGATTGAGAGAGGAAATGGAGTAGAGCAGGGGTCAGGCAGAGTGTTTGTTGTTGCGAGGTTAATCTTTTGAAACTGTTGTACCCTATTGTTGCCGTCCTCATGGCTCAAATTCGGTAATGAGATGCAGGGTCTATAGTGGTAGCTGTTGGACTTGAATCCATAACCTCATTTAATTGTAGGATTAGCTGAAATTTAATTTAAATAGACCTTGTTAGTTAATTATGATATACGGAATAATGGAGGGGGGGGGGGTTCATTGTAGTGAAAATTTAAATTAATCAATGGAACTTGGTAATACTGAAGGAGCCGAGGGGAGCGCGTAAGGAGCTACAATCAACCAAGAGACAACGCGCAGCTACAGAGCCATGGCCCTAGGAGCGGGCCATGAAATGGACCCTCCCTTTCCACCTGAGCTAGCTACATTCCAAGATCTGGTTGTGGCATGCAATAAACGACCAACGTTTGAAAACTAGCAGAAGTTTGTTAAAAAAATGGAATCCATGCCCATAGTTGCTTTGTTGACTGAAGAACCCTGCAAAGTGGCATTAAACCTAGCAGAACGAGGGCTTATTGGACAATTCACAGGCTTACAGCCCTCGCCTAAAGCAGTAGAGGTTGGGTGCAAAGGAACTGGCGACCACTGGTCAAGGAAGGAATAAAAGGGCATTTTGTTGGCAAAGGATTCTTTGTATTCGTATTTGAAGCAACAGAAGACAGGAATCTCATATTTAGAAATGGCCCGTACTTCATGGGGCCCTAGGGTCTGTATTTGAATCAATGGACACCAGACTTTGATTCGACTTAGGATGTGCCCTCAACTGTTTCGGTTTGGGTGTGATTGCCCCATCTACCTCTACACTGTTGGAACCCTAAATCCTTAGAAACCATAGGCAACAAACTTGGTAAATACATCGATCGAGCAGAAAAAAGAGATCAATACTCCTGTGCGAGAATTTGCTAAGAAGTAGACTTGGAGGAAGGTCTCCTTGAAGCTATTAAACTCACGGTGGCTGATTGGACACACATACAAGTGCTAGACTATGAACAACTCCCATTTAAATGCTGGCACTGCCATGGCTATGGGCACTTTGCCAAGCACTGTAAAAAGAAAACAGAGGATGGAGCCGAGAAGGAGAAAGGAGATCAATGAACTCAGGTACAAAAATCAGGAACAACTAAGCAAAACAACAGAAACAAAGGGAAAGCCTTGTCCATTGGGAGGGGTGCTCCACCCGAAGCCCAGGTTGAAGGAAGCACAGCCCCTCCAAGAGCAGACATATACACACAAACCCCTTTGAAATACTCAACACACTAGAAAAACTTCAAGATCCAATAGACAGAGGTTGAACAACATGCTAACAATATGGAAGAAAACAAAAGGCAAGAGGAAACAACCCCTCCCCAAACCAAAACCCCAAAATGTGCCACTAGCTCCCCATCCTATGCAGATATGACAAGGAAGAAGACTCCAGAGACATCGGGATCCTTAGAAGATGAAACAAATGAGAGGCCCTCGAAAAGAGTGGGGAGGAAGTCTCACAGAGAGGCCAGAGAAGAGGAAACAAAGAGACAAAAAATGCAAGGTAGGCCACTATAGAGATGTCTATCGACAGAAATACCAGAGCCAGGCCTCCCAAGGGAGGTGCTGCCCCAAACCATAACAGTAAATAATGAAATTAGTCTCTTGGAACTACAGAGGACTGGGGAATCCATCAAAATCAGAAGCAGTAAAGAGCCTATTGAAGTCAGAACTCCTCGAGATCCTCATGCTCTAGGAGACTAAAATAGAAGGCGAATCCCTTCTGGAACTCAGCAAAGCAAAATGGAAAACAAAAGCTAGAAAAGCAGTAAGTGTGAGAGGAACATGCAGTGAGATAGCCACACTCTGGGAGGCAGACAAGTTTCAGCTTAAGAGCTCTTTCCAGACGCAGCACTAGATTTACACCAAACCCCAGCACCTCTCAAGTAAGATAAACTTTGCTCTATTTAATCTCTATGTACCTATCCTCTATACAGAAAAGGAAGAATGTTGGCAAACACTAATTGAATTTTTGGAAGCATACTCCCTAAAGAACATAATTATTGCGGGAGACTTCAATCCAATCCTCGACCCAAAAGGAAAAAAAGGAGGAACCAATAGCAGGGATTGTCCCTTGGTGGAAAATTTGATTCAACAATGGGATTTACTGGCTTTCAAGCCAAAAAAAGGGCTTTACACATGGACAAATAACAAAATAGGGGAATAGCACATATCAGTGAGGTTTGATAGATTCCGACTCCAGAGCTCCTTCCTCTTTGAGAAGATGATCATTTCCATGAAAATTCTGCCAAAGTGGAAGTCAGATCATAAACCTATCCTCCTTCTGCTGGAAGAAGAAGAAAACTTTGGGCCAATCCCCTTTCGATTTTGCCCACTATAGGCAAATAGAGAAGGGTTTCTGGATACAGTGAAGAAGGCATGGTCCATCCATGTTCTTGGTTTGCCTAACGATGTGTGGGAGCAAAAGATAAAAGCCACCAAAGCAGCCCTGCAACAATGGATAAAAAATCCCACAGATTCCCCCACTACCCAACGAAAATAGAGCACAAAGAAGTTGCTGGATCTACAAATGGGCCTGGAGAAGCAAGTCATAACCAGCGCAAAAATCCACAACAAGCAAGAACATCAAACCAAAACCCTCCAGACATTGAGAGAGGAGGAAGAATACTTGAGACTCAAGTCTCGCAATCTCTGGCTTGCGTCTGGAGACAAAAACACAGCCTTCTTCCACAAGCAAATTCGAACCCATCTATCTAGAAACCACATTGCTGAAATCACCTCGCTAGACGCAACTGTACTCAAAGGCACAACTCAGATAAAAGAGGCGACAACCTCTCATTTTCAGCCGCTGTTCAAAGAAGGTGGTGCGGTGGATGGTGAGGAAGCTCATGACTTCCTCAAGCACGTCCCAAGGTTGGTAAACAAGGAGGACAACACAACACTCCTTAAGCCATTCATTTAAGATGAAATTAGCAATGTAATATGGGATGAACAACATGTTAAGCAATGGAGATCAAGACAACATATTTACTTTGAATGTGCCTTAAGCATAGATACATGTTTCACAGGCTTTTGAGAAAGATGTACAACTATTCAATACATTGAATCTCTAGACACCAATGTACAAAAATATTCGGACATTTATATTATTTGGACCAAATCAAAGCATTGAATGTGAGCTTTAGAAAAAAAGAGAGGGAAAAGAAAAACTAAATTTTGTTCCTTTCTAAATTTCAATGTTTAAGCATGAAAAGCTCACATTTCATTTACATTAAAAACAATACATTAAAGGTTCCTTCTTTTGTAGGAAGATGATAGGGAATAGTCCTTTACACTATCAAGCGAATAGTGCACTATTAGACATGATTATTCTTTTGTTTGAAATGGCACATTTGATGGACATTTATGTTGTTAAAATCAACCAAGGATTTGCGTTTGGCCTTTCCTAGTAATACCATGGGTTTGTATAAACACAAGGAATATGGTTGGTCAGGTTTGGAGTCTTGGATGCATGTCATGATTAGAGCAAATGTTTTGTTTTATCGGTTATCCATGGTTGGATGGACAACCTTGTTGTTGCCTAAGATGCATGTCTAGACTAATGAGCATGGGTTTCATGCTCTATGTATTTTGTTTCTAGGTCAAGCCTCCATTGAGGGCTTCTAGGGATGAGTCATAAGTCAGTGTCCATGACATCTTGTCCGAAACTCTTCTTGGGCTGATTGTATCAAAAGAAAGAAAATTATTTTATGTATTTTGGTGATGTTATACTCCTCCACCAAGTTGGCCTAGTTCTCTCTTCAAATTGACCTCAAAAGGAGCTTCAAACTACTATATATACCCTTGCATTCGACCTATTGAGATGGATATCCACTCATGGCATTCGATCTACAACTAGAAGTGAAGATGAAGTACATAATACATAAAGGAGTGCCTATCTTATTGCAAGAAGTAAAGGAAGCCAAGTGGAGGAGTCTAGAAGCTTAGCGAAAGTTTGAAATTTGTTATCTTTTGCCACACGTGCGAGTTTACTAAAGAATTACAAGGCCGAAAGGTGCAGGATTGAGTTTAGAGACTGAGAATTGCAGAAGTAGGAAGAGAGGGCCGAGACCCTAATTGACATGATGTATTTGTTATGAAACCAGCTCAAGAAAAGATAGATCAACACCTTAGAATTCAGCCTCTTCGAGGGGGCAACCTCCTTTACATTACATAAATGAACAATTCTTGGATGATACAAATGACAAAACCTCCTTTCTAATATAGGAGTCTAAGGAGTCACAATATAACCCAGCCGACCTAACAATAATAATATAAAGCCACAAAAATAACAATAGAGGGATTCTATGGGGCACAGTAATAACAATATGGGGACAATAGGGGCACAACAATATTAATAAGGGTTACAACTACCATAGTAATGGGGTAATCACTAGTATTATAGGGACCCAACATGCCCCTCTCCTTCAAAAAAAGTGTTGTCCTCAACGCTTGAGTAGTTCTAGATACTTCTGTATAAAATTCTCATCCTCCCATGTGGAATCTTCCACAGATAAGTTCTTCCACTTGATAAGATACTCCGAAATTGATCGATTTCGTAGCTATCGAGATCTTGTTTCTGTGACTGCTTCCGGTTCCAATATAATTTTTCCTTCCTCGTCAAGTTCTGGCAATATTGTTGAACTGGTAGCTTGTCGCCTATAACCTTCTTTAAACATGAAACATGGAAAACTGGGTGCAA
This sequence comes from Pinus taeda, assembly GCA_000404065.3. Classification (NCBI taxonomy): domain Eukaryota; kingdom Viridiplantae; phylum Streptophyta; class Pinopsida; order Pinales; family Pinaceae; genus Pinus; species Pinus taeda. The sequence continues at coordinate 151,055 of APFE030267023.1, read as the reverse complement.
TCGAGAAGTTGCAGGAAGCTCTAATTTGTATGCCATAGTACCAATCTTTTGCAACACATTGTACGGACCATAATACTTTGGTGATAATTTATTATCCTTCTTAGCTTGCTTGAGGGACATTTGCTTATATGGTTGTAGCCGTAGAAATACCCAATCACCTACAACAAAACTTCTTTCGCTGCGATGTTGATCTGCCTGTTGTTTCATTCTATTCTATGCTAACACGAGGTTATCCTTTAAGAGTTGGAGGACTTGTTGTTGATGTTCGATGTGATGTTCCATTGCTTGAACCTTAGAATTTTCTCTTAAATATGATGTGATGGATGGTGGTTAATACCCATAAAGTGCCATAAATGGGGTCATTTTTGTTGTTGTATGGAAGGAAGTGTTATACCATCATTCAGCCAGAGGCAGCCATTTGACCCATTGTGTCTGTTTATCAGATACAAAGCAACGAAGATATCCTTCCAAACATTTGTTACTATCTCAGTTTGCCCATCAGATTGAGGATGATAAGATGAACTATGAGCTAACTGAGTACCAAGACAAGAAAATAATTCTGTCCAAAAATTTCCAGTGAAAATGGGATCTCTGTCACTTACAATAATCTTTGGATTTCCATGTAGCTTTTGAATTGCTTCCATAAATGCTGTGGAAACTGTACTAGCTTTAAATGGATGTGATAATGCACAAAAGTGTGCATACTTGGTAAGTCTGTCAACTACCACCATGATGACACGATTTCCCTTAGATTTGGGTAAAATTGTGATAAAATCCATTGGAACCTCCTCGCAACGTTGGCTAGGAATGGATAAGGGTAGTAGTAGACCTAGTGTCTTAATTGTTTCAACTTTATTTTTTTGGCAAACCAAACATTCCGCCACAAACTTTTGAATATCGGATTTAAGGCCATCCCAAAAAATTCCTTCTTAATCTTGTGGTAAGTTTTTAAAATTCTTGAGTGGCCTCCTAAGGGAGAAGTGCAATTCCATAAGAATCTTTTGTTTTAGCTGGGAATTCTTACAGGGGTATATGTGATCTTTGTACCATAACGAATCATTTTTCCGGATAAATGTATCATATGTACTGGAATCTTGTTGTAATTTTGGAATAAGTGCCCACACTTCTCCATCATTCTTCCATTCCTCCCTTGCTTCGTTTATCCAATCTGGTTGGATAATAGAAATGGCACACAACAATGCTTCCACATCCTCATCCTTTCTTGAGAGTGCATCTGCCACCACATTTTGCTTCCCTTTTTTGTAGATGATTTCAAAGTCATAACCCAACATCTTTGTGACCCACTTTTGTTGCTCTTCAGAGGATAATCTTTGTTCTAAAAAGTATTTAAGGCTATCATGATCCGTTTTTACCTTGAATTGTCTTCCCATTAGATAGGGTCGCCATTTCTTAAGTTCATGGAGTATTTCCAACATTTCCTTCTCATAAATAGCTTTGTGTAAAACTTTCCCTTGATTGGACGACTTTCAAAAGCAATGGGTCTTTCATCTTGCATTAGAACAACACCAATTCCATTTCCTGAAGCATCACATTCCACAATAAGGTTTTTGTGAATTCTGGTGTAGCTAAGACCGGTGCTTGGCACATTGCCTCTTTAAGATGTTCAAAGGCCTTTGTTGCTTCTGGAGTCCATGAAAATGCATCTTTCTTCAATAATGTGTTAGAGGTGCTGCTATTCTTCCATAATCCTTAACAAACTTGCGATAATACCCTGTCAACCTGAGAAATCCTCGCAGATTCTTTATGGATGTGGGGATTTTCCATTCCTTAATGGCTTTAATTTTGCTAGGGTCTACCTTAACTCCTTCATGAGATACAATATGATCCAGATATTCCACCTCTTGGACACCAAAGAAGCATTTGGATCTTTTTGCATATAATGGTTTCTCCTCCAATAGTTGTAGCACCCTGTCAACATGTTCAAAATGATCATTCCAAGACTTGCTGTAGATTAGTATATCATCAAAAAATACTAACACAAATTTTCTAAGGAATGGTTTGAAAATTGAATTCATCAAACTTTGAAATGTTGAAGGTGCATTGGTAAGGCCAAAAGGCATGACCAAAAATTCATAATGACCCTCATGAGTTCTAAATGTTGTTTTCGGAATGTCTTCAATCTTCATTCTGATTTGATGATATCCTGAATGAAGATCCAACTTGGTGAAGTAAATTGATCCATGCAATTCATCCAGTAATTCATCAATGACAGGAATGGGAAACTTATCTTTAATAGTGAGCTTGTTGAGCTCCCTATAATCTGGACACATGCGCATGATCCATCCTTCTTGTGCACCAATACTACTGGAGCAGAGAAAGAACTTTGACTTGGTTGAATTATACCAGCCTCTAGCATTTCTGCAACCATATGTCCAATTTCACTCTTTTGGACATAGGGATATCTGTACGGCCTGATGTTTGGAGGAACACTTCCTGGAATTAGATGAATAGCATGATCATGATCACGCAGTGGGAGACCTTTAGGAGTCTCAAATACCTTGGAATGATTATCCATGACTTTTTGGAGATATGGAGAAATAGATGACTCCGATGTGCAAACATCTAGCGAACATAGTTGTGCAATTACACCTCTTTGTTCCTTTTTTAGAAACTTTGTCATACCATTAGAGCTGATTATCTTTCTTGGTTTCCCTGCAATACCCCTTAATTCAACTTCCTTTCCTTCCATAGAAAATTTGATGAAAAGTTCTTGAAAATTAAAAGCTATTGTACCCAAGGATTGTAGCCGTTGGACTCCTAGTACAACATCAGTACCTCCCATTGGAATGGCAAGCATTGGGCTAGTCAAGACATATCTCCCATGGATAGCTTGACATTATGGCATTTTCCAGAGCAATTTATTGTTCCTCCATTTTCAATCATCACTACACTCTGGTGCTGGATATAGGAAGAAATTCAATTGTTTTGCTATCTTACAATGAATAAAATTGTGGGTACTTCCTGAATCAATCAACACTATTACCTTTTTCTTCTTGATTTGTCCTTCTATCTTGATGGTTTGAGGAGTGGTAATTCTGCCAATGCATTACAAGATATGGTCGGATTCATTTCTTCTTTATCTAGGCTTTGTTCCTAGAGTATATTCTCTTCTTTTGACCTTTCTTGCTCCTTTTCTTCTTCCTCTTCATAATCTATGTAGAATAATTTCTTCTCAGCACACTTATGACCTTTAGTGTATTTTCTATCACAACTGTAACAAAGCCCTTTTTCTCT
>APFE030267023.1:129071-145900 GCA_000404065.3 Pinus taeda | reverse complement strand
TCCAAGCTCTGTACCAAATGTTATGAAACTAGCTCAAGAAAAGATAGAAAAGATAGATCAATGCCTTAGAATTCAGCCTCTTCGAGGGGGCAACTCCTTTACATTACATAAATGAACAATTCTTGGATGATTCAAATGACAAAACCTCCTTTCTATATATAGGAGTCTAAGGAGTCACAATATAACCCAGCCGACCTAACAATAATAATATAAAGCCACAAAAATAACAATAGAGGGATTCTATGGGGCACAGTAATAACAATATGGGGGCAATAGGGGCACAACAATATTAATAAGGGGTACAACTACCATAGTAATGGGGTAATCACTAGTATTATAGGTCTTGGTCAAAAGATCTTGGTTGTCTCATTTGATTTTTTTCTTAAAGAAGAGAATTTTTTTTTGGGTTTTCCCTTGAAGAGGGGTTTTTCCCTGGCTGAAAGTCTACATGTTGTGTCCTTGATCTTCATGTTTATGGTTTTGATAATTTCTTGTTGATTAGAAGTTAAAGAAGACATAAAGAATTTAATAAGAGCATCACAAGTAATTATCTAAGATAAGGAAATCTTTCTATCTTTATGATTTTCCAACATGGTATCAAAGCTAAGGTGAAGAAGAAGAAAAATGCAACCTTGAAGATAAGTTGTTCTCATCACAGTAAGAAGGGATTCAAGCAAGATCATAAGGAGAAGAAGAGTCTCATAGTTTGACTTGTAACATTCAATTGAAGGAACTAGGAAGTATCTTATTGAAATTTCAACAAGCTAGATCATAAGCTTGGTCAAGGCCGAGTACCTTGTAAAGAAGATTGAAATTTTGAGCTTAAATCTAAGGGTTCGAAATTACCACAAAGACCTGTAGTAACAAGAGTTTTGTATTAGGGTGACCGAATCAAAGTTTAAGTGGACTAAGTAGTCCTAACAATCAACACAAGAAAACGGTCAAGAAGAGATTTGTGCATATAAATAGGAGGACCGAATCCCATAAGTGATTAGTTAAAGGGTCAATTTTAGTGGTTGATGAAATTTCAGAACTATATATTAGTCTTTGACAAGATCTGTAGCTGTCTCTCTATCATACAAGTTTTTTCATCTTAAAGGAAAACTAGAAACAATTTTGTGCTTATTGGAAGCCATAGTCTACGGAACGAGTTTGTAAAAGAAGGATACAAGAATTATCTCTGAGAATTAATCTACAACAATAAGAAAGAGTGAGTAAACCTATCATCTTGAAAGTCTCTACTAGAAAAGAAGCATCAATTATTTTTTTCTAGTCTATGGAAAGAGCTTCGAAGATCTCATCTAAGCGTGACAAGAGTGACTTGTGGGCCTGGAACCCAAGCATGGGGTTTTGCACCCATCGAGATTTGGGCCAAAACCATGAAGATGTTGAGCATGAGAAAATTTAAGGTGATAGAGCTTGATGTGCTAATTCCAATGCTCTAAAGATCACTCAAATCAGAACTCTAGAAACGAAGTTATGAATTTTGGAAGTTGACAATTAATTAATTGACAATCAAGTCATGTAGGCTTGAAGTGAATTCGCCCAAAAGGCATGTCTCTTCTTAAATTCGTGGAGCCCTTCTAAAGTGTATAAATAGACGGTGAATGGATTCATTTTACTCATCCATTAAGTGCAACACATACCTATTGGAGTAGCTCGTTGAGGAGGAGAGGCTTGATCCAAGGGCGCAACAAGGAGGATAAGGAAGAGAGGCATGGAGGGATTGTTTTAAGGGTTAATACAAGGTTCGAAGCCTACTGAGTTGGAGGCCGAAAGGGCCAGTTTGTTTTGGGCACTGTTTAGGGACAAGGACCTACCATATTGCTACATGATTATTGTGTGCTAGGCCGCAGGCCATATCAACATGGTAAGGTGTGTGTAGGATGGTTTAAGGGCTGATATATGCCCATGACAACAACATGATAGAGGAGGGGTCTCCTAAGGGTGTGCCACTTTCAAGGACTGTTGGAGGAGTTTAGGGCTGCAACAGTGTGCCCTAATGCCCTAACTAGATTAGTCGAGAATAGTGTAACAAGCAAATTTGGAGCAATGTTTGGAGGTGCTTTGGGTCAAAGAATTTATTATAATTGGATCAGATTGTTGGGCAGCCTATGGGATCTAATTTGGAGGCTTGATTCGATGATTGAAAGCTTTCATCGGTGCAGATCTTGCAATGTAGTATTGGGCATCATTGGTTTGGTGAAGGGCAGCGTGTTGGTAGTCCAAAGTAGCCCTATATGATCTATCTTGAAGTGACGAAGAGGAGCTGAAGGTTGGGTGAAGATTGGTGCCGAAGTGCAGTACCTTGATGGACTAAGGTGACTGTTAGCTTGGCAGTTTGGAGCTTGGGAAGTCGCCAGCCCAAAGAGCAGATTGGATCAGCCCATGTAAATGCTACAAAAGTGACTTGTAGTAGTGTTAGGTGGCAGCTCTCTTAGAGTCTCGATGTGTTGTCCTTTGAAGGACTAAGAGGCAACTAGTGAACAATACGAAAGCGAAGGACCAACATGGCAAGATACGACATAGAAGCTGCAATGAAGTTTGTCATTGTATATTGTATACCATAGGCTGTTGTATTATTCAGAATTGGTTTAATATAACGAAGATTGGGTTGTACATTATTGTACAATATTTGTTAAAAATTGTATATACTTGTGCATATGTGATTTCTTGCTTTATATTTTCCAGTGTGCAAAGTAGTTCTTGTTGAGATTCTTGATTTGGTAGCATTAGAGAATTTAAGATTCTAACCTAGACCCTAGATCGAGGAAATTCAATAGTAAGTATAATTATCCATATATTTGTCTAATCATTATTAGATTAAGGTTTCTAAATCTCTTTTGGTTCTAGGGTTTGTAATGTTGAAAGCTGTTGAAAATCCTAACCCTATTCTATTTTGTTCCCTTGTAAGATACAGTGATATTCTCCTTTATTTTTCATTTTCATCCTTTTACTTAAATTCTTAACATTACCGTGAAATGACTCGTGATGTTTGAGAGTGGTTTCACCCTCATTGGATTTCATATGGAGAAAGTAGAATTTTAGATCTCACTCAAAATCCAGCAGACTTATCTGTTTTTCAAGATTTCAGGATTGGGGGGATTGCAATGTTTCCATTGGATTTTGTCATGTACTAGTGAATGGAACTTGTATTTAATCAAGAGAACCAAGCCCTTTATGCAGGGGAGACTCCCAATAATCAAGAGCACGTAGGATACTAGGGTATGGAACTTGTATTTAATTAAGAGCACTAAGGTTGTTTAACTATGTAGGAGGAGACTCCCAATTCAAGCACGAGACAAGAAACTGGAAATTTCTCGTCGCTGATTTTTGATATTGCTATTTTCATTTTGTGATCATTCATGAGTAAATGTGATGTAAATTTAGAGACTTGTAGTTTATGCATTGACAATTTAATCATAATGTAATAAATTAGAATGTATCATATATGCTTTATGATTGCACATATTGCGTTTCCCCGTTTCCAAAATTTGGGGGGGGGGGGGGTCACATTTCGTACCCGTGCCCATTTCGGAAACTGGTACCCATTTCCCCATTTCGTGCAACTTAGTTTTATATTATTTTACTATAAATTATATTCATAACATTGGAGAAGGAAGCTACCATCAAGATGTGTTTGGATATTGTGATCACCTAAGCAGCATCCGAATAGTTGAAGAATCTAGAGTTTTGTGCTAGCATAAAAGAACATATACATTGGAAGTTTTATATTGGTTGGGTTCGTGAAGCTATAGTATGTGCCAACAAGATGAACAAGTAGCTGATGTATTAACGAAATCTCTTCCCAACAAGAAGTTGGTTTATTTTACGAGCATGCTCAGATTGGTGGATATCACTGGTTTGGTTGAGAGGGAGAGATGAGTACTATAAAATTGGTTGTATGATGATACTTGGGAAGACATCTTGGCCTGGTTAGTATTGAGATCTTAGTTGATGTTTGGATCCCAGTGAAGGAGGGTATCTTGTGGAGCTTTGGTTTAGTGTTGATACTTGGATCCTTAGATCTTTGTAAGGGTTGGTGTCAGGGCATTATGGAGGCCTAGATGGTAATTATATCTTGTTGGATTGATACTAGGGCTATAGCTTGATGGTACCTATAGTGGTAAATACTTGGATGACACCTTAGTCTCTTTTGAGAGGATACCTTGGTAGTTAGTGTATCCCTAGCATTGCGTATGTTGTTGTACTCTTCTTAAGAACATTTCAAATTGAGGTCAACTTTGTACCGTTGAACAATTATGAATACTTTCCTAGTTAGGAGAAATTTTTGAGAAATGCAAGTAGTATCGATCTTCATAATTTTATTTGACGATGTAATGAATTTGTCGAAAGAAAGAACAAGGAAATTTATTATATATATATATTTTTAATTATGAGCATGGGTTTCATGCTCTATGTATTTGGTTTTTAGGTCAAGCCTCCATTGAAGGTTTCCAGGGTTGAGTCATAAGTAATTGTCCATGACATCGTGTCCTAAACCCTTCTTGGGCTCATTGTATCAAAATAAATAAAATTATTTTATGTATTTTGGTCATGCTATGTTTTGCTACCAAGTCGGCCTACCCTTCTCTTCAAGTTAGCGTCAAAAGGAGCTTCAAACTACTATATATACCCACACATTCGACCTATTGAGAAGGAACTCCACTCATGGCATTTGATTTGCTACTAGACGTGAAGATGAAGTGTGAAATACATAAAGGAGTGCCTATCCTATTGCGAGAAGTAAACGAAGCCAAGCCAAGGAATCTAGAAGCCTAGTGAAAATATGGGATTTGTTATATTTTGCCACACATGCGAGTTTACTGAAGATTTACATGGTCGAAAGGTACAAGACTCTGTTAGGATATCGAGAATTGTAGAAGTAGGAAGAGAGAACTGAGACCCTAGTTGACATGATGTATTTCGTTGATTTGATTTTTGGAAGTTTGACTTGTTCATGGGAGATTGACTTGGTGGATAGGAGGAGGTATTCGTCTTGGTCAAAAGGTCTTGGTTGTCTCATTTGATTTGGTTCTTAAAGAAGAGAAGAAATTTATGGGTTTTCCCCTTAAAGAGGGGTTTTGTCTTGGTTGAGAACCTACATCTTGTGTCCTTGATCTTCATGTTTATGGTGTTGATAGTTGCCTTTATGATTTTCCAACAGGAAGGAGAATATCCTCCTATGGTTGCAGCTAGGAGAGATGATCCCAAAATTGTGGACGACCTCCTGAACAATAATAGATCTTGCTTCAAGGATGTAGATGACCTCAAAAAATTATCGATTTCTTTCTAATCCTAGCCGTCTAGGAGAGAGGAGAAGGATTGATAAATCGAACACGTGTCTAGCCTCGAAAAATTTAATTTGTCTTCGATCCTCAAGCTTCTACTTGCAAGAAAAAAAGTATAATTTTTTTTCCAAAATAAACCCTTTCTCCTTCTTTTAGATCTACAGGAAAATCCAAGAAATATATATAAGATCTATACACGAAAAATATATATACAAGAGGGCTAGAAAATATATACAAAATTCATAGATTTACTAGCGCAAAGAGTGTGAATACAACTTCGCTCTTAGGTAGCAAAGATATCACTCTAAATTAAGCCATATTATTCAGTTAAATGAGAATAATAGAGAGAAATTTTGAAATATAGAATGCTATTAGGCAATGGCAATGAAACTCCCTTCAATTATTTTTTTGGAGTGATAAGCCCTTGGAAGATATTAATGTGGGTTTTTTCACTTCTATGCTTGAGAGTTGGTTAGTTCAATTGAAACCATTCTCGAACGCTCAAGATCTAATTCAAAATATATTATTAGATCCAAATGGGATTAGATATGTTGTTAGATCCTCCAAAAATATGTTGTTAGATCCAAATGCGATTGGATAGTACAATGAAGAGGAATTTCAACCGAAAACCCACTAGCGCTCCCAGATCTAGAGTATTTCCCCAATCCAAGTATCAATGCAAGATAACTATAAGTGGGACTTCTCCTTTGAGACCAGTGATCACAAGGGGTAACACAAGTTCACGACTCAGTATGTGAGTAGAAATATGGCTTTTGTGTGTTTTGGGTGTCATTTTAGGGCATAATCTACTTTTACAATATCAGAATTTAATAGGGCAGGTGGGGTAATTAGTTTAGTGAAGGCTGGCTGGCAATTGTGTTGCTTGCTTTTCAGATTCCTATGCTAAAGCTCAACGCATTGATCTATTTTCAAACTTCCTCTGGTTTCTTTCAAAATATAAATTTCATCGGCTTTCTATTGGGATACAACATAAATGTGAAGAATCAGAGGAAAAATCCTATAATTTGTGTCCTTCCAATGATCTATTTTCAGACTTCCTCTGGTTTCTTTCAAAATATAAATTTCACAAGCTTTCTAATGGGATCCACAATGGAAAATGGAAATAAAAATTAATAGCACTAGTAGAACATTAAGCACAAGAGAATCAAGAAAATATTACCAAAGTCATGGAAGAATAACACCACAAAATTTACCCCAGAGACTTCCTTTATTATTAAGAAAATATTCAGTACATAACAGAGCTTCCAGAGCCAAGGGCTTGATTACATGATCATCCAATGTTATAATGAGGAGCCAAGGGCTCAATTTGTAGAAAAATGAGAGAGGGGAGCCTCTGAGTGAAAACACCTAGGTTCCTTGAGAAAATGGCTAGATCCAAGGCTTGATCCACATCAAAAAATTTCAATCCCTTGATGAGTTGCACAAATCTCTAGGAGGGAATTCATTTTCCTTGAAGGAGGAGTTGGATTGATCAAGAATTTGATCGTAGAGTGGCTTGGACCACTAAAATATTTTTCTCAATGTTTCTCTCGAGAATCTCTCATTCAAAATAACCATCATAGACCATTCCTTGAGAAAATTGATTTTGTTGGGTCATCGACTTCTTTTCTGGAACATCTAATTTTTCCTTGGGCCATTTCTTTTTGGTAAATGGAATTCCCACAATTTTTTTTGACTTGGCTTTAATATTTGGGAATTTCTATCTTAATTTTTATAATTTTCACTTGGAGAGAATTTTTATGTTTTGGCTAATTTTTGGCTAATTAATTGTCAATTTTTGCCAAAAAATGGAAAAAATAAAAAATGTGTGATAAACACATTTTTGACGCTCCAAGTGTGTCTAGATAGAAAGTTGAGGCCTAATTTAGTGTGCTCAAACCGCTTACAACTTATATAGACAACACTTATTACATTTTACATCAAATAATTTTTAGAAATCCTGACAAGTGTAAATTTTTAATAATTAAAAATTGACTCTTTGACACAACAGAATTTTGCGAAACTTTATATATGATCTAGTATGGTATTTTACATCGACTTTATACATGTTGAAATTTGATGACTAAAAAAAAGTTTCCAACACCTTATCACTCTCATTCAGTTAAATGTCCTTTCCCATAAACATACATTCAACATATATAATTTTGGAAATGAAATTTTCAGATTAAAACACATGTGACTGTCAACACATTCTGAAAATAAATATGGACATAACTAGACCAACAACACATAAAAACACACACAGATTTTTGGTCAACTTAGACCCAGGCAAAACCCCTTCAATCTTCTCCAGGGAAAGCCTGTAGAGAGCTCTTCAAATTTATGTATCTTTCAAGTTTAGGAAAAATAGATTTGCAGACAAAACAAAACAATGAAATACAACTTATCTCTTCAACCCAAAACTCCTTGAAAGCCGTGCCCACTTTGCCTTGATTTCTGTGCCCACTTGACGCTAAAAATATGTAATTTATGGATACGATTGTACAGAATGTACTGTACGGTTTGTACAGTTTTTTTCAAAAAGTTCTCTTGAACGGTGTGTAGCTCACGACATTCAACGTTGTTCATAATATACCTTCTGCTGTCTTCTAAACCTTGATTTCCATGCCCAGTTTTGCCCAGAAATCACTCCTTCACTTTGTTGCAACAAATTTCTCCTTCAGAACTTTTCTCCAACTCTTAGCGCCCTTTCTCCAATCTGCTCATGAAGAATGAATGCAATGTCTATTTTCTTTTCCCCCTTTTGTTTCCCTAAATGACTTTTAGGCAAGCTTAAGATCTAATGGCTCAGATTCATTTAGATCAAAGGATGAGAATTAATATGCATTTAATTCTCACTTTTTATTTTTTAACTCACTCATTAAATAAAGTACCCACATTGTACTTTATGTCTAAAGTTCTTTTTCACTTTATAATTTAACATTGACTTAACCACTTATAAAGTCACTTTCACTTTATAAAGTCACACTTAGGAAAATAATTATTTTGGACACTTTTCCTTAGGTAGAGACTAACCCATGGGAAACCACTTGTTCAAGGTACATTAAAAATCAACAATACACTAGGACTAACTAAGATGTTATCATCAAGCCTCGCTCAACAATACACTAGGACTTAACTAAGACTTTACCATCAAGCCTCACTCTAGCTTTGGGGGTATGTGGGAGAAAAACTCAACTAATTATTAGTGTTAAGAAACACAAATAATTAGCTAAGTAAAAAAATTCCCTAGAGTGAAAACTCTAACAAAATCCTGAGCTACCTAGGTGTGTTACATGACTAAATTTTCATCATACGAGAATCATTTTTACAATATCCCCTCAGGGCTGCAGAACTTGGAATACATAGTGCCGACAATCTACTGCAAGATGATGATGAAGTTTGAAATTTTGTCTACCTTGACCATGATGGAATGCTTTGAGATGTGCTTTAGCATGGAGTCTTTGACAATTTATTTGTGGACATATGAGTGGTCAACAAACCTTAGGTTATCCAAAATCATTACAACCTCAATTAAGTGATTCATAAAGATTTAGGCCTCATAACTGTAGTGTTGTTATGAATAAAATATATTAAATATAAATAATGATGATAATTGTAATAATAATTAAGTAATTAGTAATTAGTGTTGAAGAGGCATGTCTAAATGCGACATATCTTTCCATGAAGAGACACTTGCCTAGAATATAAACATGCTCGTCAGTCTCATTTGTAACATCATTCTCATTCGTACATTTTAGTACAGATTCTTGTATCTCAATGGAGATCTACATATTCCAAGTCTTCTGGAGTATTTAACTTAAAGGATGAACTTTGTTTGTTCCATTGGTATCAGAGCCACGTTGTCTGATCTTGACCTTTGGCCATCAACTCGTCGTCAACTTGATTGTCGTTGTAATCGAAGTGTTTCCTTATATAGTGGGAGAGTCTCCATTTATTGCCAAGCCTTTGGCCATTAAAAAAATAATAATAGAAAAAAAAATAAAAATTAAGTAAAAAATATTAAAGGTTAAGAAAAGAGATTATATCTATTTAAAGAAAAAAAGTAGAATAAAGTCATATATATATATATATAAAGGGAAAAAAAGATTCAATTTTTTTTTGGAAAAGAAAATATAAAACAAAATTGTTAAAAAAATCATTCAAAAAAAACTAATAAAGAACCAGTGAAGATAAAAAAAATTATAAATTTTTTTAGTTAAAAAGAATATTATTTAGTTAAAAAAAAACACAATTATACAAATTAAGAAAAAATAAAATAAAAATTAAGTAAAAAAATATTAAAGGTTAAAAAAAGAGATTATATCTATTTAAAGAAAAAAAGTAGAATAAAGTCAGATATATATATATATATATATATAAAGGGAAAAAGAGATTCAATTTTTTTGGAAGAGAAAATATAAACAAAATTGTTAAAAAAATCATTCAAAAAGAACTAATAAAGAACCAGTAAAGATAAAAAAAATTTATAATTTTTTTAGTTAAAAAGAATATTATTTAGTTAAAAAAACACAATTATACAAATTAAGAAAAAAAGGGTGTTATTTACAAACCCTAAGTTCTTTGACCAACACAAAATAATTATTATTCGACGAACAAATGGAGTCCAATTTGAAAATGATGAAGGAAGTCAAGATGAGTTCTACACAACAATCATTATTTTGGACTAAATGTCCGTTTTGTATAATAGACATTGAATATCCTTGGATTCACAAAAATCGCGAATTATATTGTCCAACATGTGGAAAATTATTTAATGCAGAAGAATGTCAAGATGATGTACTGATGCAAATGATAGAACGAGAGAAAAAACTTGCAAAACTAAATAAAAAATTAATTGAAAAAGACGAGGAAATTTTGCGTCTAAGGAACCATAGCCAAAAATTACTTGTGAAGGTCAAGAAGTCAAGGAACGAAAGAAAAAATTAGAAGAAGAAAAGGGACGTGTCAAGAAGAAATTCAACAAGATTCTATCATAGAATGAAGAAGAAAATTTGCGCTTAAAAGCCCTGAACCAAAGGTTATTGGAACAAATAAGAGATCTAAAAGATGAGAAGCTTAAAAGTCAAGACATTGAAAATAAGGTTGATGAATCAGAAGCCAAAGAACTCTTACGCCGGAGAAACCATAATCAAAGTCTACTAATTCAAATTAAGAAACCTAAGGATTATATGCAATCATTAAAAAACAAATTAGAAGAATTACTCACGAAAGAAGTATCAAAGTTTTTAGACATAACAGTGCAAGTTGAAAAGGAAACAAACGCAGATCCCATTAATCTCACAATTTAGACAAATCCAAACCCAATTGAAGTAAGGATGTACTCAGAAGTTGCAGTTCAAACGATGAAAAACCCAAATGAAGATTTGTTAACCAACTCGACGACATCAGAACCTGAAGTAAGTCTCAATCTTGCCACACACATGATAAGGGAAAGACAAACTCCTTATCTACATCTTGATCACAAAAGCAGACATTCCAATCAGTGTGCACATCTGTATCTCTCAAAACATAAACAACAAACTTATGTTCAGAAGGACACTGAAGTGAGCACAATTCAGTGCAGTGATAACGATTCATCACAAGTTTCTAGTAATCGAAAGATTCCACAAAAGATTAATTTAGGATGGGCAGATCCTTTCTTCGTTGGACAATTTTATATCACTCCATGGATCATATCAACTTGTATCAACGAAAATAATTGTTATGAGGAGATGACATTCGAAACAGAAAAAGAGATCAAGCTTTTTCATCAACAAGCTTTGAGGACAAAGCTTTTTGAAGGGGAACGCAATGTTATGAATAAAATATATTAAAAATAAATAATGATGATAATTGTAATATTGATTAGTTAATTACTAATTAGTGTTGAAGAGGCATGTCTAAATGGGACATGACTTTCCATGAAAAGGCACCTGCCTAGTATATAATCAGGCCCCTCACTCTCATTTGTAACATCAATCTCATTCATACATTTTAATATATATTCTTGTATCTCAATGGAAATCTATATATTCCAAGTCTTCTGGAGTATTTATAACTTGAAGGATGAACTTTGTTCGTTCCAAGTGCCATGGAAATGAGATGGCATATTTAAGTCCTTTTGTTATATTCAATATGTCATATCATTAGGAAGAAGAAAGAGCAAGATTTAATTATGGTGCTATTGTAATGCCTCTTAGGAACCATCTCAGTATGGATAGCTTATTCTTGTGGAGTAGTTTGTTCACGTGCTCATTAGCCTCATCTCTTGTTTTTCTTCTAAGAAATATCCTATCATACTTTTTTCAAGAACCTCAGTACAGAAGGGCCGCAGAGAATGCAATTAAGTAATTTAATAGATCATTTGGAGCTCTCAGTTAGCCTTTTGAAAGGATGAATAATTTAATTTTGCACTGGTCATGGCTGACTTCTGTTTCTATTTGACTCCTTTTGGCAGCTGGTGAGATGCTGCATGTAGCTGAAGCCTTCATTGACAAGGCTTATCACCCTACTGTAATTTGCAGAGGTAACTCCCATATTTTAAGTCAAGTTTTATTCTTTGATTGTATTTCTGCAAGTGTCAACTTTAAAAAAAAATCATCTGTTGTAGTTATCTGAAGGTACAGTTAAGTAAATTTGAGTTTTTTTGTGCAGCTTACAGTAAAGCTCTTGAGGATGCTATTGCTGTTCTTGACAAGATTGCTATTCCTATTGATGTAAATGACCGTAAGTTTATTGGCCTATCTCGAGCAAGTAATGATGTTTTATGACTGATATGTATAAAGTAATGATATTTATTTTATGATATCATTGACATTGACCTTATCAATGATATGATAAATATCACTGTTTTTCTCAGTTATATTTAATTAATTAATTTTATTGGTTATTTCTCTGTGAAATTGTAGAAATGAAAATATTTTGTTTCCCTTCACGGTAGAGATATGAATGCCAATTGCATTTTAGGAAAATGTCAGCTATGATGGAAAGCACTGATTACATGTAAGTGCAGAATGAAAATTCTTAGTTTCTCTCCGCAGTTGTGATATGTTTGGCATTTGTATTTTAGGATAATGACAACTATGATGGGAAGCACTGACAGTTGAATTATTTACTCTTGGTTTTAGTAAGCCGTTGATTTTATGTTTTGTGATCGGAAGTGCTTTTCAATTTCTGTTCCTTCAGCAGTTGTTCTTGGCCATTGGTTTTACTTCAATATTCCTGCCATTCTCCTTCAGTTGAAATGTCTCACACATATAATACACTATTGATAGTGCATATAGAACACAATTGATACTGTGGTTTTTGAATTCTCATATAACCCGTCTCTTTCTTGGAATACAAGTAGTTGTATGCAGTTATTGCCATCTTACTTTGTTACATTTTTTTGTAGGCCCTACAATGTTGAAAATGGTTAAGAGCTGTATTGGCACAAAATTTACTGGTCAATTTGGAGACCTCATCGCGGTAAATAAACCTCTACCTTTGTATGCCATTTTTAATGATGTAAAGATTGGTGTCTCATTCAAGGCTACTTATCTTATTTTATGTGGTTTCCATATAGCCTATTGTGCTCAAGGCATTGATAAAATCTATTGTTTATTGTAACTTTATTGGGAGGCAATATAATAAATCCGAAGGTTATGTCATGTTAAAATTTTGGTGTTCTATGTCGTAACAATTACTTATTCCAAAACTTATTTTTGTTGCAATATTAGTTAAGCAATTGTAGATAGAACATAAACCAAATGCACAATTGAAGACAACCAAGAACAAGATAAGACACAGAATTTAGCTCCAATACGAGGTAAAAACCCAACCAGATTCTTCTTCTATTAGATATCAATTGTTCAACAGAGATACAATGTACAGTGAGAGATCAAGAGAATGAGCATGTTCGTCCAAATTTGAACAAACTGTAGCATGAAGATCACTGGTAGCAACAGCTGATGCAAACACTGAATCAACCTTCAAATTCTGCTCTTACTCTCCAAGTCTCTCCTCTTACATATATAGGAGCAACACATTCTGGTCATAAAGGAGCAATACACGTGCTTGTGGGGGAGTTACATATGCCATTTAGGGAAGGTACACATGCCTTGGCAACTCATGCCTTTATGGAGGTGTAAGAGGAATCTTTTATGACATGCTTTTATTGTAAGTAACAGGAATATGCCGTGTCTTAATGAGTGCATTGGAGAGAGAGCGACATTTGCATTAATGAAAGCGTAAGAGAATCTTTTATGACATGACTTTAATGAGAGTGAAATGTATCCATTAAGAGAGAGAGAGAGAGAGAGTTACGATGTGCTATGTGAAACATAGAGGTACAAAGTGATTAAGTGGTGAAGGTAAGGTGACTTGAAGTTCCTTTTAATAATAATAATGTCATAGTATCATAAGGATAATAATAAAGGTAATGATAATATTGATGATTAAGTTAACAATTGAACTATTAAGATTGATTAATGATAATTTAAGTGATTTCTCAACATCTATACTTGATTACCAATTGATGCAAGGTGATTTACTATTTTTGGAAAGTCATGCTTGAGATGCTAGACATGGCTACCAATTGTCAGAATTGTCAGAAATGAAATTTTACTTAAGGAAATTCATTCCTGAGCTGCCAATTTCAACATGTTTCAAGGACACTATTTTCGAATAATAAATTGCAATCTATATTCAAAGTGAGAGTAGAAATTACACTTGTCAGGTGCTATAGCCCTTTGATCCAAAACCTGCTGCAACACAAAAAATGGGATTTTCCCCAGCAAAGAACAGCTGTTGTACATCACCTTACAGTTCTGTTAATAGTCCAATACAATTTCATATTTTAGTTCACATAACTACTACAAGAAATTTTGGTAATCAAAGGCCTCTGACCACCATTGCCATCTTTCAAGGACATATGTGTTTCGTCTATACTTAGTTGTAATTATATGTGCTGTCTTTTCAAGTACAAATGTGTATGTGGGTCGAGAAATATTTTTATAGATGCCTTTTGTCGCCATAGCCTCACAAGAATGGTGTTTTGATGCTCTAGTATCATGCTAATAAGAGGTTGAGAAATGAATGAATGATTGCGTGCAAAGTTTTTGTTAAATAGCTGTTCAGCTGGAATTTCTCTTCGCTATATCCCTAGAATATGAGAATGCAAAGTAAACTAACAGCTGCAAACCATTACATAACATTGTTGCTGTCTGGGAGCATTGGAAATCTTAGCTTGATAAATGTTCAAAACTCAGCTGTACTGGAAAATAATAAAAAAGTTAAAAACACAATCGAATTTTTACTTCTAGTAAGTTGAATACAGTTGTTTTTTAGTGACAAATGGGCAAGATTTGCAATGAAGCTGTTACTGGATGGTTAAGCAAAACTTGGTGAATGTAAATTCCGATATAACCACAAAATTCAGTTTGAAGTAGTTATACAATAATTTCTTCTTTTAGAGCTTAATGTGGCTAGAAGTCTTATTAATGATACTGAATTTGTGTCATTAGTTAACATTTAGAGCTTGTTTAAGACCCTTTGCTATGGTGTTTTATATAATTTAAGAATCTCCAAGTATTTTGATTTCTTTTAGCTTTCCACATGTGAGTTTTCTGAGCTAAATTTGACTTATTTATTCCAGCTATTATGCTAGACTAGCCAGGGATTTGTATATTTGCGATCAGGCACACTATACTTTTTTCACTCTATAAAATCATCGCCCGTTTAAGCATGAAATATAACATATTGGTCTCTAAGAACTAACCTTCTAATAAAAACATTTATTTGCTGGTTATAGTAATATGTAGTTGAAGCTAATTCTGTGTAGTTTGCCTATTGGATTTCTAGAGCTTGTCATCGTACAATGACACTTCTGAGATAATTCAAATGTTCTGAGATTATTGAAACGTTCTTTAAGATGTGGCACACTCTGTTCTGTGGTTTTCTTAATTTTTATTCATCGTATTAGATTGTGATTCCAAAGAACATTTTTTCCATTCTAGGATATGTGACACTCTTTCTGTCATTTGTCTGCATATCATTTTTCCCTATCTACCTTTTCTTGACTGTATTGTTGGAAGTTATAGTATGTCAGCACTTCCTTGACTATTGAGCCAATAAGAATGCTGTTTATGTCTGATAATGTTTGTTGTATTTATTTCTAAAAATGGCTGTTATGCATTTCTAAATTTCTTCAGAAATCCGACAGTGAGCCAGTGCGCTGGTTGCCTCCTTTGCCCTTGGTTTTCAGCACCAGGATACTTTGACATCATCCTCATTTCTTTCCCTTTCTTGATCAGCACTGAGATGTGCAGTCTTGGATTTTCACTTTGTATCACTGCACCTATGACACTATTATATATCCTTTGGGTTTGGTTTTAGTTAGACCTAGTGATTAGCTTAGTTAGATACTTATCGAGGTTGCACCTTTTTGTTTGCTTTCTTTATCTTACTTTGGGGACTACCTAGGAGTGGCTACTTCTCTCAAACAGTTTCTTCATTGTAGAAGTACCTTTTAGTCCCCATTGACCCACTTCTGTGGTTATTTATTGGACATTAATAAAATTATCTGATCTTATAGCATCCTTAGTAGTGAGTAACTTTAGCTTTGTTTGGAAGGTTGTATGAGTCAAGTACCTGAACAATCTTTGAACGCAAACCAGACCAACCAACACAGACAGAATATATACAGAAGCTGAATTCTATGTGATGATTGAAATGTATTACAGAGAGGCCTATTTATAGGCTGTTAGGAAACCCTATGTAATTTGTAATTTCCCCTTACCCCAAATACCTTTCTTCACTCCTTTCTCTGCCTAACTATATTATTTTCCGTTTGCCCCTTGAAAATATTTGTTGAGTGTTTCCCTTTTACAAACAAGGCCCACGAGGTGACCTATTAGATTGAGTTAATTTTTTCTAGAATTCATGGGGGAACTCAGGCTTTATTGTTTTGGGATTGGACTTGGCTAGGTTTACCCCATTTTGGACTAAATTAACTCAGTCCAATCAAACTGACTTGGGTTAAGCACCTACTCTAGTCTAATCCATGATTCCTAGTTAACTCAACCATAGTGTTATAACTATTGTATGGTGGATTGTTTTGGGATTGGACTTGGCTAGGTTTACCCCATTTTGGACTAAATTAACTCAGTCCAATCAAACTGACTTGGGTTAAGCACCTACTCTAGTCTAATCCATGATTCCTAGTTAACTCAACCATAGTGTTATAACTATTGTATGGTGGATTGTTTTGGGATTGGACTTGGCTAGGTTTACCCCATTTTGGACTAAATTAACTCAGTCCAATCAAACTGACTTGGGTTAAGCACCTACTCTAGTCTAATCCATGATTCCTAGTTAACTCAACCATAGTGTTATAACTATTGTATGGTGGATTGTTTTGGGATTGGACTTGGCTAGGTTTACCCCATTTTGGACTAAATTAACTCAGTCCAATCAAACTGACTTGGGTTAAGCACCTACTCTAGTCTAATCCATGATTCCTAGTTAACTCAACCATAGTGTTATAACTATTGTATG
>APFE030267023.1:91815-127972 GCA_000404065.3 Pinus taeda | reverse complement strand
TTTTAATTTAATTAAAAAAAATCAAAATTGGGTCTACAAGGAAGAAAAAGAACAAAATGAACAAAATGGGGAGCAGTAACAATGATGATGTGAAAAAAATCTAAGAACTTAATAAGTTGCATAAGCGCCTTAACGATGTCGAGAAGACAATTAGTAAACAAGACAAAATGGCCTTGAATTCCACACCTGTAGTTGTTGCCTACACTATCATGCTCTTTGTGACCCTTGCTCGTCCTTTGTTGTGCGAAGTCCATTCACCATTTCTTCTTCCCTTACTTGTCAGTGCTCCCCACTACTTGTGTTATGGGCATGCCATCCCCCCGAAGCTGATAACACAGCCAACATTCAAACCATCGCTCCATTCTGCTGCCAACAAACCATCCCACACTCCGTCCTGACACCCAGTGCTGCCTGACATTGCATTTCCCTGACGACACCTTGTCTATGGCCACAACTTGTTCGCTGCTACATCTTTGCAAACATTGTCTGCTGTCGCATCCTGTTTGTTGTCCTCAGTCCAACAACACCCCGCTGCCCCTCATGTTGACCCTCGCCTCGCTGTGTATTAAAATTCCGCTATCGTCCCTCGTGTTGACCATCGTACGCTGCATGTTAAAGTCGTACTCGTGTCAATTGATAACTCGTGGCATTTAAAATCACATTTTTTTTTTTTTTTTTCAATTATATAAGTTTGATATTTACAAACTATATATATTTTTAATATAGTTATATATAAACTATATTATAATTTTTAATATAGTTACATATTAAAAATAATAATAATAATGATGATGATGATGCCGATGATTATATATATATATATAATTAAAAGAAGAAATCAAAATTGGGTCTACAAGGAAGAAAACGAACAAAATGGAGAGCAGTGACAATGATGGTGTGAAAAAACCCCAAGAACTCAATAAGTTGCATAAGCGCCTTGACGATGTCAAGAAGACAATTAGTAAACAAGCCAAAATGGCTGATGATATCACGAAATTAAAAAGTATGATTAGCCAGTTTATGGCAAAGGACAATCCGCCCTTAGCCACACAAAGTCCCAAAACTCCGGAAGACTAAAATTCTCCAAATCATGATTTTCTGATACATGAGAAGCCGCGAATACCGCAACTACACTTCGAAGGAATATAGCTTGACAATTGCTTGTTGAAGGTATGACAATATGCTAGGGTATGATGCATAGAGTTTAAATTACACATTATCATTGAGCAGAGTGTGATTGATGATAAAGTGAGTTGACAGAGAGTGACATATGAGGAACTGATTACAACGACACTCAAGTCTGTGGCTCTTGGAACTCCATTAACATTGAATGAGTAAAGCAACCAACATGGCTATTTAAGTAAACTCCACTGTTGTATATTACAAAGTAGGATCCAAAGAATCCTGTACTTTTCTTATACCACTTTATATGGTATCATGGCATGTTTTATCTACAAAGAGGATGGATCTTATGTTGAGCATGTGCACTTTGGAAAGACAAGGGTAGGCTTGTGGCATCCCTGAGTAAGAGGGAGTAAGTACAGTTAAATATCTTGTTCACCAAGATATGCAAGAAGCAGGAAGTTTACTAAGTGTTGATTTCCGATTATTGTATATACATCTTATATGCTATTGAATGGAGCAATAAAGGACCCATCGATCTAGTCTTGATGCAACTTGTCACTATTCTCAATATGAAGGGATCCTTTGTTAAGATTGAATACTGAGCTCTGGGAGCTCTTAGGGGCTTGGGGTACTTATAGAGCTATGAGCGTCCATAGGGTGAGTGGTTCACCTTCCTATATTGGTACGCTGTGTACAAGGTGAGTGGTTCACCTTCCCTTGTAATACATCTTTATGGTTGACATGGGTGAGTGGTTCACCTTCCTATATTGGTACGCTGTGTACAGGGTGAGTGGTTCACCTTCCCCTGTGATACACCTCTATGGTTGACATGTGTAGGGTGAGTGGTTCACCTTCCCCTATGATTGCAGACACTTGTATGTAGGGTGAGTGGTTCACCTTCTCGTACTATTGATGACATGTGCCTAGGATGAGTGGCTCACCTTCTCCTATGGCATATGAGCATGATGAGTGATTCACCTTATCTTATGGCATATGAGCAGGATGAGTGGTTCACCTTCTCCTATGGCATATGAGCAAGATGAGTGGTTCACCTTCTCTTGTAGATGCCCAGTAAGCGACGCATAT
This sequence comes from Pinus taeda, assembly GCA_000404065.3. NCBI lineage: Eukaryota > Viridiplantae > Streptophyta > Pinopsida > Pinales > Pinaceae > Pinus > Pinus taeda. The sequence continues at coordinate 125,761 of APFE030267023.1, read as the reverse complement.
AGGCATTTGTTGACATGTCAGTGGGACGTGGTCATCCTTTCCCCACATGTAGGATGGTCATTCCCTACGATTGATGGTTGACATGTCAGTGGGACGTGGCTCATCCTTTCCCCACGTGTAGGACCCTTCCTACGATTGATTGTTGTGACTTGTGTTTGTAGGATGAGGTTTGTCCTTTCCCTACATGTGATTCCAACTCGTGTTTGTAGGACGTGGTTCATCCTTCCCTACTCTCAGTGATTTGCATACGTAGGATGTGGTTCATCCTTTCCCTACTCTCGGTGATTTGCATACGTAGGAAGAAATTTCTGCATATTCAATTATTTAACTATCTAAACAAGTTATATTTTTAATAAACTTCTATAAATTTTTATTATTTCATATGCTATTAATATTATAAGTTTTTATTTATCTATATAATTTTAATAATAAAAAACGTCCATTAATAGATTATTGATTCATACTCTTGGTAGTTAAATACAATAAATTACTTTTATTCAAATATGGTAATAAATATAACATAACTAACTTATAAATTAATTAACTGATTTTTCCTTGTCCTTATGACTTGGTCCATTCTAGTCAAATATAGTCGTTTTTTAGTCTATTATAGCCGTTTACTAGTCAAATATAGCCATTGGATGATCTGTTCTCTCTATTTAACATGCATCCATGATTTGGGTTGTCAACTGGTTCAAAACTCGTCGACAAATGAATGATCATAGTGGTGTATTAAGGGATATTTTGAGGAATTTTAAACTCAAATTTAATTTCACATTGAAGAAGTGGGCTTTGTCGAAAAATATGTGTGACTTTTTTATAATGAAGTTTAACAATAGAAAAAAGGAAATATAAACGTGTACAGATTATGCTCTTTTTCTATTAATATGTGTGTAAAATATAATTGAAAATATCTTCTTAGTCTCCTTTTGGGAGACGACTTGATATTATTGAGACCAACTTGAAGGGGTTGATGATTGATCTATACATCAGGGAACATGTTCTCAAGGCATTAGAGAGATCAGCGCCAAATAGATCCATCATAGAGCACTTCTCGCTTGTTAGACTACTTTCAAGATCTAGAGGATTAACTAGAGATCCATTCAGAGTTTTTCCTTTTTTTTGACCTTGGACGTTAGGAGTATTTTCCTTTATACATCTCTTCTTAGATTGTGTACCCAAGCTCCTCAATCATCCCAAAAGACTTCAATAGTGAGCTACTGCCCAGTTTGCCTCTCTTGCCCTCAACCATCAGACTCAAGAGACCTTGACATCATTTGCCTCATTGTCAATAGAGAATCATTTGCCTCATTGTCAATATTTCTCTATTGATAGGTTCTTGAGTTGGGTTGTCCACCTTTTTTGTCTTGGACAAAGCCACTTAGTATTTTGTATTGCCATACTGTTGTCATTGGTTTATACATATGTTTTGATGTTATACTTTTGTAGTTTTCTTTTTTCATATTCTACTCCGCATTTTCGAGGAGTTGCATTGGCACCCTCACATTGTATTCATACTACCTGTACTTTTTAGTCTAATTGACCTACTTTTGTGTTCATTTATCGGCTATTGATAATACCAACATGGATCCATCTTAATCCCAGATCTATCAAGCATCAAGAGGGATCAAATCTCTCAAGGTGCAAACCTCTATTGTGTGCAAAACTTGAAGAAGGATTTGCACCTCGAGAGATTTAATCCCTCTTGATGCCTATTAGATCTGGGGCTAAGATGGATCTACACTGGTTCATTATAATATTATTTATATATAACATCTGTCTATATATTAAAATATTCATATTTGTAATTTAATCAAAATCCTCATAATACATAGATACATACATATACGCATGATAGTTTTCTTTAACATGTTTTATAATCTTTTTGATTTTTTTTTAATGTGATATGTGCACACGGTGCGCGTGCATACACACACACATATATATATATATTATAGAGAGAGAGATTATTGCAAGTATTAATTTTTATATGTTTATCAACTAAAATGAAGTTGTGAAATATAATGGTTACAAACTGAATCATCATTGTTTAAATTTCTTTGAATGCCATATCTATATTATGATATTTTCAAAGAAATTGTCTGTAATTATTAATAAAAATAAAATTGCAATATAGCAAATTGAATTGTGACTTATTATTTTGATTCTTTTTTATTTGTTTATTACTTTTTTTTAATTCAGCCGACATTTTTTTTGACTAATATTATTTTAGATTTAATGATTCACTACATCTCCCCCATAATGTATTTAATGAGAATAGAGCCTACATTATTTTTTCCCTTTCTAATTTAAGTTTAGATCTAATGCTCCACTACTACATTCCCCCATGCTGTGCTGTAAAACGTCTCTTGGCACAATTATTTTATCTTATCTTATCCGCTGTTGAGAATTGACCATTATATTTTCAAATCCCAACTCAATGTTAGATCTATATTGGAAACGATGCTGACATAATCCAAGGTTCAAATCTCAACTCAATGTTAGATCTATATTGGAAACGATGCTGACACAATCCAAGGTTCAAATTTATATGGGAACATTGGATACCTTCATCTTAAACATGGAGAAAAGGTTTTTCATCTTTCCTATGACAAGAAGATGACACTCTAAGATATTATAATGAAGTTAGATTCAATAGCGTTCTCATTAGAAGACTTTAGAGAGGTCTCAAGGGTGATCCTTCAGAATAATCAGAAGTAAATACAAAAGATGTTGGAAGTAATTTCGTGCCTTGATAATTACTGATTGATAAAGAAATAATGACCTATCCTCTTGAAATAAAAAAGTCATCAGATGCAACAATCCAGAGCTTGGGGAAAGGAAACAATACAGATCCAGTTGAAATCCTTATTAAACAATAAATAATCAGAAAACACAAAAGACAAAGGATGCCTTACGGTCATTCTAGAATCTAATTATAAAAGTCATTGTATTATTCAACAAACCAAAGATGAAATCAATGAGGAACTAAGTAAAGATCCTATTATATTTAAGCAAAACTCAGGTTTGGAATCTTATCATTTTCCCAAATCACAGAACTTGTTGCCACATGGTTTTGTGGAAAATTGGATTAGGGTGGTTTGACCCTTTCACAATACAACAAAACTGCTCAACGCCTTATAGCTCATATTAAAATCTCTGAATGGAATAATATGATGCACCAGATCAAGAGAAAGATCCTTCTGATTTTAAACTCCGCACTCAACCATCACGGCTTCAGAAATAGAGAATCATATAAAATGCTTCGAGGACAAAGCATAATAATCAGAAATAACAAAAAACCAAAGATGCTTTACGATCATTCTAATTATAAAAGTCATTGTATTATTCAACAAACCAAAGATGAAATCAATACGAGGAACTAAGTAAAGCTCTTATTATATTGAAGAGAAGCTCAGGTGTGGAATCTAATCATTTCCCAAATCACAGAACTTGTTGCCACATAGTTTTGTGGAAAAATTGAATTAGGGTTGTTTTACCCTTTCACAATACAACAATTCTGCTCAACACCTTATAGCTCATATTAAACTCTCGGAATGGAATGATATGATGCACCATTTCACAATACAACAATTCTGCTCAACACCTTATAGCTCATATTAAACTCTCGGAATGGAATGATATGATGCACCAAATCAACAGAACGATTCTACTGATTGGAAACTACGCAGTCAACCATCACAGCTTTCAAGAGATAGAGAATCATATAAAATGCTTCGAGGAAAATCGTCCTGGAAGGGAAGGGAAAGGAAATATAATGAACGTAAATATATATAAATAAAATAATCAAATAATATAAAAAAATATTTAAATAATTGTTATTATTATTTGATATTTTATTATATAGTAATGTTGCACTCGCACCCAAGGGTGGGGTTCTCGAACCCGTCCGGGTTCTCGAACCCGTCCCGGGTTCCCCACCAATCCCGGATTCGGGTACGGGTTCTTCCCAAAAAAACCCAGAAGAACTGGGTTCTTCAAAAAAAAAAAATTGGGTTCTTTCCTTTAATGGTTTTCGGGTTGGGTTCGTTGGGTTCTTCGGTTCTTTGGTTCCTTCATAAAAAACTATTAATAAAATTTAATTTTCCAAATAAATTTTTTATTATTGAAAATTTAAAAAAAATTAAAAATTTAAAAATATTTTATTATTAAGTTTTAACTTATAACAAATGTAAAAAACTTAAAAAACCCTAAATCTTTAAGACTTTAACTCTCTATGAACGCACACAAGCAAATATCTGATATGTGATTTCATTTAACTTTTTTCCATTTGGTTGAGGCTTGAGCCGTCCCTGTTTACCATTTTTGGTGGCAGTGGGCAGCTTCAGCGGCAGTGGACAGAGCAGCGTCAACGACAGTGGTATTTACAAGTTTTCTTTTTCAATTTTATTATTCCATGAAAAAGTTTCACAAGACCCGCGTGTGAAAAAAATAGGTGCATTATATTACACATTTGAATAGTGAACACCCACAGGGGCTCAACTACATTAAGCAGAATTACAATAACGTGACAATTCATACAATGCTTTTAAAGGCTTGCCGGAATGAATGTCACAATTTCTTGCTGTTTCGGACTGTCTGCAACATGAGCCACCACTGTCAGTCCACTTTTATACACTCAAGTTGCCTCCTACAGCTGCGGCATAGTCCTCCTCCTTGTTGTTGTCAAATGCTGAGCTGTAGGGCTTGATTCATGCGACTGTTTAGACAAAACAGCTCACTGTTCACCAAGGAACAGACCTCCCTATGCAAACTCCTGTACCCAACCGAAGCCCTAAACAGAGATGACAATGCCACAAACTTACCTCTACTCAGCCCAGACTTGTTAAATTTTTAATTTTTTATACTATATACTATAATATGAGAAGTATATGTTTCAGTTCTTTTAACCTGAAATAGTTGCAATTAGATTAATAAAGTACAGAAAATCTTCATCATTTTTTTGCATTAATGAATGGCATTACATAAATGCATTCATACATTGAATATAGCTCTGTGCTATTCTTTAGAATATAAACCGTTCAATGAGAATGTATTTCAACTCAATCATCTACACAACATTCAAGTCAGTTCATTATCTACCCTCTAACAATGGTGTTGCTTGCCCTTGCAATGTAATTTCACCATGGATCAACAAAATCCAATTAAATGGTTCAGAATTTGTTCGGGAAAAACAGTTCATAGTGTATATATTTAAAAAAAATATAATTTATTAAAATTTAATATTAATTATAATTACCGATGAACCCACACACCCTGTTTCCAAAAAATTAAAAAATATAATTATTAAAATTTAATATTATTATATTACCTGATAAACCCACACACCCTGTTTCCAAAAAATGCCGTCCCCGTCCCCTAACCCGCGTTTCCTGGCAACATAATAAAATAATAAATGAAGTGGCATATCATAACCAAATGACATGATGTAACCAAGGGGCAACTTATCAGCCAGATGTACCCAACATTCTATCACATCTATTATTCATTATTCAATTATTAAATACTTGTAAATGAATAATAGATGTGATAATTTCAAGCTACTGTCTTTCTTGTGTTGGATTTTCCTCAGTAAACGACATAGTTCATTTCATGGATGATGGGTTGTTTCATTCAACCTTCACCTTTTAGTAATTTTGCAATCTTTGTTCAAAACCATTTATATTCAAATAGCTTTATGAAAATGTTAAGAACCATACATTCGGAGTTGTGAAATGAGCAACTGCTTACAGAGTCAGTTCATTGCAATGCTTTTTTATAGGCCTACTGCTGACTGTTCGATGCAATGCTCTTTTACTTTGTTCGATGTAGTTGCTTTCTTGTTTTTATGAATTCTTTTATACCACACTTTATGCTTATTATACAAACGCATTACTGAGAAGGGTTGGGGCATAACAGAGTACTTAGTCGTGAGTTTATTTTTCACTTTGTAGTTAAACTAAGCTTTCGACATTACACTAATCCAAGATCTTTCGACATTACACTAATCCAAGATCTTTTCGTTCTCCTTTTAGAAAAATAAGATTTATTCGACATATATGTAAAAGAAGTTTCAAATTTCTTCACTTGCTATGTTTACATTTTACAAATTACATTTTAGATTTAGTTCTGTTTGATGGTGTGGAAGACTTGCTAATACACAGCATCCATTTTCAGGATATGGCAATTGATGCAACAACTACCGTGGGTGTTGATCTTGGGAATGGGTTGCATGAAGTTGATATAAAGAAATATATTAAAGTAGAGAAGGTTCCTGGAGGCCAGTTGGAAGATTCAAAGGTTCTCAGGGGTGTTATGATTAACAAAGATGTTGTCGCACCTAGTAAAATGAGGAGAAAAATTGTCAATCCTCGAATCATTCTTTTGGACTGTCCGCTTGAGTACAAAAAGGGAGAGAACATGACAAATGCAGAATTAATTAGAGAGGAGGACTGGTATGAAAGTGGTTATATGCATACTTGTCTTTTATATTCGATGCATGATTTGCATGTCTTTTATATTCGATGCATGATCCTCACGTAACTTGAACGACATTGTAGGCTTTCGTAGGATTGCATTATGGTTTTTAAACGATCTTAATTTTATATGATTCATTTGGCAAATTTCCATGTCACTAATATTTTTTTGTTCTGGGTAAATATCTTGTCATTGTTCTTCACAGTTTCTTTTATATTTGATAATGTACAGTTTCTGTACAGGCTTTTTAAAGACGAGTATTTTAATCATGAATGTAATTGATTCTGAAATAGTATTTGTGTTTTGAAAAAAAAAGTTTATTGCTTTTTCAAATTTTAGTTTGTTTTGGCAATTTTAGACCCCTGAACTTTTTGAAGATACGTAACATGAAGAAATAATTTTGAAGACCAACAAGAAGCAAATGTATGTCGTTCACTTTTAAGTAAGACGTTCCTTGAGTTATTGGATTTGGACTTTTCGCAGGGGTGTTTTATTGAAGATGGAAGAGGAGTATATTGAAAAGATTTGTGTGCAAATTTTATCTTTCAAGCCAGATTTAGTAGTCACTGAAAAGGGGCTTAGTGATCTTGCTGCTCACTACTTTAGTAAAGCAGGAGTTAGCGCAATCAGAAGACTAAGGAAAACGGATAACAATAGAATTGCTAAAGCTTCCGGAGCTACAGTTGTAAACAGACCGGAGGAACTGCAGGAAAGTGATGTTGGAACTGGGGCAGGATTGTTTGAGGTCCAAAAGATTGGTGACGAGTATTTTACTTTTATAGTTGACTGCAAGGATCCAAAAGCTTGCACAGTTCTTCTGAGAGGTGCCAGCAAAGACCTATTAAATGAGGTTGAACGGAATTTGCAGGTAATCTTGGTTATAAAGTAATTATTCACTTATCTGTAAGTCTTTTATTGTATTTCAAAGACTCAAGTCATTGCACATACTGAAATGATCTATGTTTTCTTCCGACACAGGATGCCATGTCTGTAGCCCGAAATATGATCAAGAATCCAAAGCTTGTTCCAGGTGGTGGTGCAACTGAACTCACAGTATCAGCAACTTTGAAACAGAAGAGTTCAACGGTTGAGGGCATAGAGAAGGTGCGATACTGGTTTCTGTTACATTCAGAAAATTTAAGCTCATATATTTTATGTGAAGTAATCTCAAAAGCTTTATTTCCATGTGGAACAGTGGCCTTATGAAGCCGTGGCTTTAGCTTTTGAGGCAATTCCAAGAACTTTGGCCCAAAATTGTGGTGTGAATGTCATTAGAACGATGACAGCGTTGCAAGCAAAGGTGGATATATATCTTGAAATTGCTGTTCAAGTTCAGATATTTAACTGAATCGAGTAGTTTGAGTTATAAACGTCATAGTTAGTAGCTGTAGCTGCTTATATGTATGCTTTGTCGATTTCTTTTTGTGCCCTCTCCAGTGGCTTTTCGACAGTTTTATCAAGTCTAGCTCTGAATTGTTCTTTATTCTTGTAGCATGCCAATGGGGAAAATGTGTGGACTGGGATAGATGGCAACACAGGAGCAATCACTGACATGAAAGAACGCGGGGTATGCAATTTGAACAGACGTTTTATATCTCTCTAAAATTATATAGCTTGTGCACATGCTCTGATGATTGTTTTCCTATGCAGATATGGGATGCGTATAATGTGAAAGCCCAAACCTTCAAAACAGCCATTGAGGCAGCCTGTATGCTTCTTAGAATTGATGACGTTGTAAGTGGAATAAAGAAGAAGCAAGCTCCAGGCAGTTCAGGACCAACAAAACCTCAAGTAGAGGATGAAAAGGACGTTGACAGTGAGCAGATGATTCCAGAATAATGAGATACCTGTTTACAATTAAGTCACGCTTGTCAATTACAGCAATGTTTATTATGCTTTGGATGATAATGCTTCTGTCAAGATTTGCCACAGTTATTAATGAATTCAAGTGCAAGTACAAGGTATTCATTTTGGAGTGATAAATGTCAACGAGGAGAAAGTCGGGGGTGAGGGGGGCGTGTGTGATTTTGTGAGTACCTTATAAATTTTTACGGGGTTCTCTCTCTACTTTTAACTTGCAGATGGACGGTAGGCATGCATTTATTTCAGACTGTAACTTGTTAGAGTCGAAAGAATAATTGCAGTATATCTGGCCGACTGCTGCTGTCATTTCATAGAACATGAATTATTTTTGAACAGCGTCAACGTTTTTGCCCATGGAAAAAGCGGAATGCACTTTAATCAATGTATTTCTAGTTTTTTGAATGAGTTTATAGAATTCGATGTCAAGAATTTGACAAACAGTATGGGTTATAAATTGATGTTCAGATTGTCATCACATAATTCCATTCCACTTGGATCAGCTGTGGCAAGCATGCGCCTGTTTTATTACTGATGTTTTTGAATGAACATTTTACTCTTGCAGCATCATATTTACTGCCAAAGTGATTCCATTGTTGGTCAATGTAAATACGAGTGTATTGCTATTGTTTTGTCACAGTACTGGGTCCAATCAAAGCTTCTATCGAAAATCGTTAGTATCATGGATGGTTGCAGGAAGGCTGCTTTGTATGGTCAATAGTTCATGCACGAATGCCAGTAGTAGGTCTTATAAATTGATGTTCAGATCGTCGTCACATAATTCCATTCCACTTGGATCAGTTGTGGCAAGCATATGCCTGTTTTATTGCTGATGTTTTTGAATGAACATTTTACTCTTGCACCATCTTATTTACTGCCAAAGTGATTCCATTGTTAGTCAATGTAAATACTAGTGTATTGCTATTGCTTTGTCACAGTACTGGGTCCAATAAAAGCTTCTATCGAAAATCGTTAGTATCATGGATGGTTGCAGGAAGGTTGCTTTGTATGGTCAATAGTTCATGCATGAATGCCAGTAGTAGGTCTATTGCAAATTGGAAGAAAACTGAATTCTATTTTTACCGGAACTAAGCTTATTTTATTTGTTTATTGTTTTCTTTAGGTTCTTAGATTAAAGCTTAGGATTTAGAAACTTATTAATCGTCGATCTCGCTGAAGCATTTAATCATGCGTGGTGTAAAGCTTGGATGTAAAAGATCATGGTTCAAATGGATTTATATATATATATATATATATATATATATATATATATATATTTTTTTTTTTCTTTTTCATGTTATATATTTTTTATTATTATGTATTTTTTAAAATAAACCTTATTGAAATCCCCGTGATCTAACATCTACATATTTGAAAGACACATTTTGGCTAAGGTGTATATTTTATTAGTTTATTTTTTATTCTTGACAAAAATTGCACGATCTTAAATATTTTAGCAGAATTATAAATACAATTTTGGAAGTCATTAACGGGCTTTATGTCATAACTGTAGTGTGTAATGAAAGTCTATCAGAATATATAAGGAGAGCAATATTTCCAAAATGAAGCTGACTGCATTTTCTGTTATGATACATTCCATCGAAAAAGTATTTCCAAAATGAAGCTGACTGCATTTTCTTTTATAATACATTCTATCGAAAAAGTATTTCCAAAATGAAGCTGACTGCATTTTCCTTTACATTTCATAAAAAGTATTTCCAAAATGAAGTTGATTGCATTTTCCTTTACATTCCATCTAAAAAGATTAGAGGATAGGATTTTGCACCAATTTCTCACCAAGTTGAGAGTGTTTCCAAAGCTAGGTTTTTTCAAGTTTGGAAGGAGACAACTTGAAAAAACTACTAGAATTGCCTTGAATGACACCAAGGGGCAGTTTGTTTTCATTCATAGTTGCACAGAAATTGCTGTTGACATATGTTTAAACTTGTTTTCTCGGTACCCCATGGTTTTGGAGCTTAGAAATGGGGACAAAACATTCTCAATTTATTGGGAGCGCTTTTGGAAACTTGGGTTTTTATGGTAACTTCAATTGCAAGAAAAAGAGAGCTTGATAACTAATTTACAGAAGTTTTAATTAAAATTCTATTTTTTTTATATTAATAAATACCAATTTTTGAGGATTAAAATGTAAAGATATTTTTATTCAATTTTTGCATACACTTTTACTACACATATTTTTACCATATTTATCTAAAACAATCACTATACATAATTATTTAAATAAAAACATTAATATTTACTGTATTTATTTAAAACAATCATTATCAAATTATTTAATAAAAACATTAATATTTACCATATTATTAAAAATCACCATACAAAATTATTTATATAAAACAGTAATATTACCATATATTATTAAAACAATCACTATACAATTTTTCAAATTTTTTTATTTATTTTTTTTTTTTTTTATTTTTTTTTTCTCCCGTAGAAAAAATCATAATTTCCATTAAATTTTGAAAATTACATTTTGTAGATGCCAAAGCATATGCATATGTGAGACAATGTAGCCTGACAGAAAGTTGGTAAGCAAAAGAACAAAAACAAAAAAAATCAAGAAAATGTGTTTCACGCTAGGAACATTGAGATGATAATATGGGGGGAGTCATGTTTTCCTCCCCTTTTGATTTTCGACCTCCTTGGGACGGTATCGTGGGAACAAGTAGAAGTGGATTTTCATTGTCGGGTTGTGGGTTTTGTCAAAGTGAGAGGTGTCTAATGTATGCTGCCTTTTGGTTCCACTAATTTCCATTGTATTTGAAGTCTTTTCTCGTTGTGGTTCCATAGGCTCTTGTGGAGATGTCTTTTGAGTTTTTGCTTGGTTGTTTTCATTTAGGATGGGATCTTCCTCTTCATAATCTCCCTCCTCTTCAGGGTCTGGTGGGGGGAAATTCTAGCGCTTTTGATGTTTGCTGGTTTTCTTCCTTCTTCGGTTTTCTTTTTTGTATTTTGAGTATGCATTTTGAAGGTGTCTAGTTTGTCGACTTATTCTGCACATGAATGCTGTGTTTTCATAGTCTATTGTCTACATCCCGCTGCGATCTTTTTGCTTCAGCTGTATGCAGTCCGGTAATCTCTTACTGAGATCAACTTCCACACAGATGTGTGCAAAAGTAAAAATTCATTCATCCACTCTGTGTACCCATTTTAATATATTTGCTAATGGTATTGCCTATGCATGCAAGAACCTTTTGGTCCCAGAAATGTATAGGGAGATTATGTAGACGTACCCATAGTGGCATCTTGGAAACAATGAAGGTGTTGGCATCAAACTCCGGGAACCATGGAGTGATAAAGAGGCCTGAAGATCCCCAGAACCAAGGTCCCTCGTGTATCACGGTGTCTTTGACCTCTGTTGATTGAAATTTGACTATAAAAAACCCTTTGGAGCAGAGATGAATCTCACAATTTAGAGACCATTTTGTGAGTATCCAATGGAATAGTTCAAAGGGTTTTGGCCAAAATTTGTTGAAACGACAAATGATGGCTTGCTTTTCATAGTTATTACATACCTCCTCTGTTTCTGATATATCTATTTTTAGTTCTGGTGTATAGTTCAGTTGCTCCACTATGTATGGATTGGGTTTTGTTTCGACTTGCTTTAGAGCTGTTGTAGGAGATTTTCCCCCTTGTAATATAAGCTTGAAAGATATTCCTTCGCTTTTGTGCTGCTGATGTGACTCTGGATTGTGTTTTGTTTTGGACCCACTGCCTCCTTCTGTGTGTTTAGTTGTGTTGTTGGTTGCTGCACCTCCTCGTAGTCTTAGATTGAGTATTATGGTAGATCCTGGTTTGATGTTGTAATCCTTAATCATTATACAAAATTATTTAAATAAAAACATTAATATTTACTTTATAGTTGATATTAAAATATTTTAATGCATGTGTGTCTCTGTGCTGGAATGAAACATGGAAGTCAATCAACATGAAAATCAAATAATCAATGTTTCAATTTGCCTGTGAATCAATGACATCAATGATGTTATATTTTCATAATCAATGACATCAATGGTTGTTATATTTTCATATTAATAGAGCAGTGGTATTTAGCTTTTTAAAATTTTGAATCAGAATAATGATTAAAATTTGTGAAGACATTGAAATTTATATAGACAAAGATTACTCTTATATATATTTAAGATAGGCATGTTTTATGATGTTACCATTTTATAAGGTGTGATTTAGATAATTATGGATGACTAAAAATTAAATTATGCTATATTTAAATTATGAATTAAAAAAATTCTAGAATCTACAATCAATGATATTGCTTTTAGTGCAATTCCACATGAAATGACCTCAATTTATAATAAAGTCAATTCTGTTTCGTATTATTGTCAATATTGTTTTTAGTATTAATATTCTCATTGAAATAAACCCAATTTATAATCAAGTCCACTGAAGGTGGTAAATACTTCGTATCAAAATAAAAAACTACAAAAATTGAACATCTAAAATAAATTATAATTACATTCATTTGCTTAAATTAGTAAATACTATGCAAGATAATTGTTGAATTGTGGATGAAATTAGAGTGGCGAGGTGGAGATTGATTCTAGTTAGAATAGGCACAGACCCTGATGAATGGACATGCAATGTAGTAAATGCCTTGGCAGTGGTTTAGGCAAAATGTACCATGACAAGTTTTAAACAAGTTACGAAGTTAGCAGTGTAGATTTGGTAGGAATGGGTCTACTCGTTATGGCCCATTTGCTTCAATCAACATGAGTTATTAGTGGCAAAGCTCCAAAGAAGCGAGGAATGCAAAATTAGTTGAAAGTGTAGCTATTTGATGTGGGCAATGGATTGATTATAGAGGAAATATAAGTGTAGCAGAGTTAAGAGGCTAGATGTTCAAGCTTTCCTCTATTTCAAGGTTGTGTTGTAGCGGTTGCAACACCCTCCAAAATTTTGGCTTGCACTCAAATTTTGGAGCCTTCATTAATTTTTCCTTTGATGGATGCAAACACTCGAGCTCATCCCTTGAGCTCCTTTAGAGTCTTTTTCACCTTTTTTCTTGCTTAACCAACTATCGTCTTTGGCATGTTGATTGCTTTGTCATGATTGTGACACTGTTCTGATGATTTTGAAGGTTTCTCTTTATGTGTTTGGGTTATCTTAGCTATGTCATTTGTCATACTCACACACAAAGTGGTAAGCATTGTCGCGCAAGTGTCATCACGGTCGTCTGAAGGTCTATCCCAAGTGTCGCACTTGTCGCTTTCACCTTTAGGCAGTGTTGCAGAGGGGCATGCTTTGCTATGTTGTCCCGATGGTTAGTGTCGTCATGTTGTCGAAGTATGCTAAGTGTGTGATCACAATGTCAAGTCATCACAAGTTCACTTGCTTTTCAGACTTAGCCATTTTCCTAAAAATCTCTTGACGGAACAACTCTACTTCACCGGACCCCCACTAAGTTGCACTGCGCAGTCTCAACCCTCAGTGGTGCTACTTTGTCTCTTGGAACTACGCAATGCTTGACGCTGTCCTCCGGGTCAGTGGCACTGCATAATCCCAAAAGTGAGCAACCTGTCTCCCTTTTGAGAACTGCGTAGAAGCTGCCTCATAACCTATTTGAACTGTGCACTTCGCAAAAACAGTATCAAGCCTCCTTGCTTGTTGGAACCCCGCATTGAGCAGAGACCTGAACTCACACCGCTCCTAGAAATTGCGCAAAAGTGTCATCTCAGTGACCTCCCTCAGTCGGGACTCACTGCTCTCCAAAATTGCACAGACCTGTCCTCTGGCCCCTCCATTGTCCTGCCTTGTCTTCCCTTTGGAAGCTACACAGAGCTGTCCCTTAGGGTCCCACCTTGCAATTGCCACTGGTGTCTCCAACTATGCAATTCTGCCTCCCAGTGGCCTCTGCACAGTTTTCCCCGACAGTGAAGGCTCCTTAGAGTTCCTTGCCCAAGCCTGAGCTGCGCTCTGTGTAGTCTCAATGATCAGTTCTCCCTCCCTGTCACTACGGAACTGCGCAGTGTGCAGTCATTGGGCCCTCTCCCAACCTGTCATTTGTCCCGGGCTTAGAACACAGAAAACAATGCATCATGCTAGACCAGGGGGTTTTGAATTTGATGTTGTTATGTCATGAGTGAATTATAGGAACAGGTACACTGATAGATCATGGCGAGACAACGAATGAGATGAAGGAGAAGTGCACATGCTAGAAGACTTACTTGCAGCTGGACGAACGAACAAAGCTCATCAAGCAACAAGCGAAAGGAACACATGCATTGAACCATCTTGCAAGACCAAGACCATCGTAGACCCCGCAACACCCAACCATTCGAAGGAGAAGACAAAGCCCACCCAAGAGTACATCCATCACCTAGTAGCGCAACAACTTGACATGGACACCATGGTGAGTCAATATATGTCAACAATGTCATGTCAAGTTGTGTCATGAGTTGTCGTGGCCACATCACCACTATGAGCCATATCTGTTGTAACTGAATGTAATTTAAAGTGAAAGTCCAATGGACACACATAAGAAGTTGAAGAGTCATGTCAATTGAAAAGTCATAGGAAGTCGAACAATCATGAGGGTAGTCCAAGAGTCACAAGGGTCAATCATCACCCTTGGCTCTATATACCCCTCCCATTGTATGAGCAAGCACTTTTCACCTTGGCTCCTCCTACATTTCCTTAAGAATAGACAATCATTCTTTGAGGAACAAGGAGTGGCTCCAACGTCCCACTACTTGGACTAATAATGTATGGTGTACAAATGTGTCTTGAAACTTTTGCTTAATTCATAAGCCTGTTAAGATCAACACATTTTCATGCATGTTTGTAGATGTCTGTAAGACTATTCTTTCGACATTTGTAATACATGTTTGTTTCACCTGTACTAATATAGTTGAACTACTTCGGTTGTTTTAGTACTTACATTGTTGGGAATGTTCTGTATTGGTTATCACCGCTGTCTCATCCTTGTGGACTACTCCGCGGGATACTAGACAGACCATCTTTGTGTATTGGTTATCACCACTTTCACATCCTTGTGGGCTACTCCACATGATACTCAACAGACCATCTTTGTTTTATGGTTATAACCACTGTCACATTCATGTGTACTACTCCATTGGGTGGTGTACGTGTTGTCCCCTTCACTTCGGTTTTAACGATCGTTACATTCGTGTGGACTACTCCACTAGGTAGTGTACGTGTTGTCACCTTCACTTCGGTTTTAACAACTTTCGCATCTGCTGTGGACTATTGCGCTGGATGTTGGACAAACATTGCTGGTTCGCACATGTCTTTTCCTGGGTGGTTCTATTACCTCTTAGTTAGAGGCTTACTTTAGTCTCTCCCTTTGCCGTAAGATAATCGAGACATGAGCTACATTACACACTCACCAAGCATACTCATCTCACTTTTTGAAGACACCAACATAACACTCTCATGTGTTGAACAACAAGAGCTACGACAAATATCTACGTAAATGGCAACCGGGTCATCGTACCAGATGGGCCTTCTACACCACACTGTGTGACGTCTAATTGGGACTTCATACCAGGGAGATCCCTTGAATGTTGGCAGGTCTAGCACTGTCAATATTTCTGGCGCTATAAGGAGGGCCGCCAGCAGTTTATGGCTGATTATTCCATCGACCCAACTCATCCATCATCTAGTCAAGGCAGTGACACTGATTCCCTCTCCCCTATGCGCAACTCTGAAGTTGCTCATTTCTCACCTCCAATACCCGAAGGTGAAATTCCGTATCAACATATCCATGTTGTCCATCCCATCACTTGTCAATTCGCTAAAGCTGTTGGACTGATTTCGGGTATATACGCTCTCCCATATTCTTAGAGGAAGCAAAAGACTACTCCCACAAGAGTGGTAGTCTCATCTGTGGAAGAAGCAAGAGGAACTGCCACTCTTGAAGAGCTGGTAGAAGTTGTGGAAAAAGAAGAGGAACCTCCAATCTTTCGAAAGGAAGAAGAAGACAACCTCTTACTCTTGGTCTCAAGTTCCAGTGCAGAAGGCGGAGGGGAAGGCAACGGAGGAGGTGGAGACGAAGACGAACCAACAGATTCAGTGGAAGAACCATTAGATTCTGAAGAAGAGGACAACATGGCAGAGCAAAATCTGGAATGGATGACTCAGGGCCCATTGACACTCCTGGGTGTCCTGCACAAGATGCCAAGACATGCAGAGAAGCTTTTAACGAATTAGGACCCTGACAAGAGAGTGAAGGCAGAAGATCACTTAGACACATTCTACCCACATCTGCAGACACTCGAGGTAATTTGACGACGTTGCATGCAGACTGTTTCCATGTACCTTGGCTGGCAGAGCAACTATATGGTACCACAACCTTCCACCAAGTTCCATCCAGAACTGGGGAGTGTTCAAAAGGATCTTTCTTGAAAAGTTTTTTGAAGACAAGACCCCTGCCATGTTGCTAAAGGAGTTGGGTAGTCTCAAGATGGAGCAGAAAGAGAAGGTTAAAGATTTCAATAAGAGGTTTAACCAAATTCTGAACAAGTTCTCAGTAGACACTATGCCTCATGACTCCATCACCATCGACTACTACACGTCTGCCTTGCCGACTAGTATTGTGCAGTTCGTTAAGCGAGCTGCGAGACCAACCCTGACAGAAAATTGTGAAGAGGATATTTCCGGCGAGAAAGACCTGCGCGCTATTGGAGTCATTGCAGATGATGAATCCACTGAGGACTCCAAGGACGCATGTAAGAGGTTTCAGGCCTCTGTGAGTAAGGCTAAGGAAAAGGAAACAAGTGACATTGAGAGCCTTACTCGTCTCCTCAAGTCCTTGACTATTGAAGTTGCTGAACTCAAACAATGGACGAATGAGACAACCGTGAGAAACATGCCTTCCAGGTACTTGCTGAAGAAGAATGCGGTTTCAGGCAGCAACAACAACCATCCAGCCAAATATGCGCAAAGATCCAACCTGGTGTTGAACCTTGACAAGCTCGTGACAGACTCGTACTGCTCGTTCCACCATGAACAACACTCGAAAAGAATGTGCCTGGAGTGGAACCATATGATGAGCAACATGGCCCCATGGTTATCCAAAGGCATCATGGCCAATGAAGAGGATGAGCCCAACGAAGAAGATGAATATGTTGCATCTGATGAAGCCCCAAGTACTGGGCATGTAGTAAACATGTATCAGTGTTCGCACACAACCCAGAAGACCACCACCGAGAAGGAGCCTCCAAGTGACGACCTGACCCCAAAGCAAGACAATCGGTACAACTTGAGAAGTCAAGGGGTCCCCACTATGTTTGAGATACCGAGAGATAAAATAAGAAAAGACATGCTAAGGACAGTAGATCCACTGGTCAACTCAACACAAAAGACTTAGAGCAAGTCCAAGAAGACAACTACAACAAAGAGTATGTCTGTGAGCAGCAAAGACAAGAGCATCCCACTAGACATCACAGATACAAGTCTACCCCCGGACACCTCGGTGAGTCTTCTCGCTTTGGATTACAACATTGTGGAGGACATGAAGAAGACTCGTACAAACATATCTTTGTATGAGTTAACCGAAATCACAAGTTAGCGGGACTTTCTTTTGCGTGCACTTGGACAAACCTCTACAGGTGATGCTACCTCTTCCAGCAAGAGATCAAGTAAGTCTCTTGACACACTCGCATTTGTGCTCAACATGCTCCGTATGGAGTAGGCGAACTCACTCTGCCCACCTTTCCTGTTATCATTTGTAATCTTCAATTTTTGGGATTGAGAGATCAAAAATTCCACAATGTGCATTTTTAAGTCTACATTTCGAGTCTAGAACAAGACTCATCTTCAGGACTGAATCTACAAAGAAGAGAAAAGTTGGAGGTTATAAATATGAGATGCAATGCAGCTAGGGTTAGGGAGCCGACCAATCAAAGGATTTTATTTTTAATTGGAATCCTAATTTTAATTTTATTCTATGCCATTAGAAGTATATGTTTTGTTTTCACATTTAATTAATAAGTCTTATTTTAATTTACTTATAGTTCTTTTTTGATTTTGAGTATAGAATTATTTTTTCTATAATAATTATTTGAATCTTGATTTCTATAAACTAATGTATTAGATTATGTTATTATATTTTAATATAGATCGTATTGATACCAATATTTTAATATAAATCTTATTAATACCATATTTTAATATAAATCTTATTAATACCATATTTTAAGTACATGACTTTTTAGTTAGAATAAAAGTATGATTTAATAAACTAATGTATTAATGTATTAGTTTCTGTTAATGTATTTTAATATAAATTTTATTCTTCCTTAATTTAAGAGATCATGTTATTAGAAGATATAAATAATATTAATTATGAATATGATATTAGTAATTTATTGTTATTAATTACTAGGGGACAAAGGGTTAAAGCCAAAGAAGGGAGGGGTAAATCAATGGAATCTCAGCCAAAGGGGTGAATAAGGGGACAAGTTAGCCCACGGGGCTTTGGATTGACGGTGAATGGGTGCACTGTTAAGGCACTCCTTGCGATAGGTCATTGATTCAAATCCCCTGTGGGCGCTTACCTACCAAAAAAAAAAGAATAAGGGGACAAGTTAATAAATTTGTACTCGGGAGATTGAGAAGAAGAGTGAAAATGTGATAAACCACCCATGGGAGGGATTGGGGGGAGGGACAGGGGGAGGAGAAAAGGGGTTGATAAAGAGTGGTAAGGATGATGAGAAAGGGGACAACATCGTTATTCCTTGGTATCGCGGGAGAGAAGGGAAATCCAATTTCTGCTAATTTCTAAGCCTCCATCCCTATTGAGGTTGTGAAGGTGTTTGATGATTTCAAGGGCTTCTCGAACTTTACGTTTAAAATAATGTTTTTCATTGGCAATGACCCTAGTGTCTTCAAGGTAGATGTGGTGGCTGGGCTTACCTAAATGCTCTGCTAAAGTCGAAGATCAGGCTCTTTCATTTCGGATAAAAATCAGCGCCATGCTCTTTAAGCCTGATCTTGAAAGATCTACCTATTTCCCCAATGTAGTATTCTCCACAAGAACAATTGATCATGTAAACACCTTTTTGCTGGAGGTGATCTGAGTTATCCTTAGCAGATTTCATCCTTTGTTTAATAGTCGTCATGGGCTTGAATGAAGTTATGATATCTTTCTTTCTTAGAACTTTGGCCAGCTCGTCAATGACTCAATGTATTCGCGTCAAGGGTCATGGTCTGTGTAGAAGAGAAGCGAAAACAATACATGCGTAGGAGGAAGAAGAAGAGCTCGCAAGCTGGGAGTAAGAAATAGAAATGTATAATGTCGAGTGAGCCTCACCCACTTCACATAGAGACTCTTGGTACGCAAAAGTGCGCCAGTACCTTCCATGCGGTAGAAGAGGGCACTCTGACTCAAAGATTTATCTTCCTGGCTAGTACATGAGGTGCTTTACAGAAAGCATCACAATGTTGTCTTTCTCAAGTGCCTGGAGGCATAGGATTTAGAACGGGTGTTACATGATCTCCATGATGGCCAGGGGACACTTTGCAAGTAACACAACAATGCACAAGGTCATGCAGGTCGATTTCTACTGGCATACATTGTTCAAGAATGCACATGCTTACGCCCGCAAGTGTTTGGTCTATCAGAGATGCACCGACCGAAACCAAAGGTCAGCAACCCCACTGCAGCTTGTTGCAGTGGAAGAACCATTTCAACAGTGGGGCTTGGACATAATTGGGTAGATTTTCCCACATTCATCAAATCAACATTGCTATATTTTGATCGCTACAGATTACTTCACGCGGTGGACAGAAGCAATTTCATTGAAACAAGTGAACGACCAGGGAGTCATCAACTTCCTACAACAGAACATCATTTCCAGGTTTGGCTTTCCTTATCACTTGTTTTTGACAATGCAACATACTTTTCTTTGTTAAAGATTTATGACTTTGCAATGCAATATGGTATTATGTTGAAACATTATGCTAAGTACTACCCACGTGGAAATAGTCTTGCTTAGTTTACAAATAATAACCTTATCCGCATTATCAAAAATACCATTTACTATGAACAACAAAACTAGCACTCCATTATGGTGAATGCTCTATGGGCTGACCGAGTCACACCAAAGCCTTCTCTAAATACCTCCCCTTATTTCCTAGTATACAGAAAAGAAGCCATCCTCCTGCCGAACATCTACTTGCCTACTCTCCAGTTGTCCCAAGAATCCCAAGGAAATCCGTGTCTGTTAGTTCAACGAAGGATGGGCACACTGCATAAGCTACAGGAAGAAAGGATGAAAGGAAAATAAAAATTTACACTCCACTAGAACCGTATCAAGAGATGGTTCGATAGAAAGTCTGTAGGGAGTACTAGCTTCAGTGTGGGTGACTTAGTCTTAAAGTGGGACAAACCCCACTAGGACAAAGACAAGCATAGGAAGTTTCAATCCCTGTGGATTAGTCCATCTACAGTCCACGAGAAGCTTGGCCAACACACGTATATTTTTAAATCACTTGACATGAAGATTGACACTCTCCCTGTTGATGACCAAGACTTAAAATGTTACTTCCAATGATCTAGGAAGTGCCCTGCGCTATGTACATAGTCACTTCATTACTCACTTTGTTGTTTTTGTTTTATGTTTTGTTTTCCTTACTGTTATGCTATTTTGCTTTTCTAAATAAGTGTTGTGTCGCACTTCGTTTTAGCTTTTGAATCTGTATGTGGATGAAGTTCAAAGAGTCTTGTGACACTGTAGTGCTTGGCCAGTCCTGTGTTCGTCTTCTTTGTGTTTGGTTGTAAATTTTGGTTGATGAAGTCTTGATGGAAAATATAATCTGTCTGTGAGGAGAGTTTTGGTCAAACCATGAACCTGGGTCCAGTATGGGAAACCTCATGCCTACACTTCGTTTTATGCTCTGGTGTGTTTAGGCTTATCCAACTAGTAGAAATGGAGAAGGGGAAAATCTAAACGAGCAAACTTGAATTAGAGGTCTTTACATGCTTCTCTGAAGGAATAACCTCTCCTGCTCTCAATAAGTCAGGATCCCTCTTTTGCCCCAAAAATAAATAAGTGCCTATGCACAGTTCTCTTTAAAAAATAACAAAGGCGAAAGAAGAGAAAGACTCCCTGCACAGAGAGGTGAAGCATGCAATTCCACTGGGATACTGTCCAGGCTTGCTGGCAATGGAGAAATGATTGTGTTCCTGCGTGACTCCGCAGGGGTATTGGCCAGGTCTACTGACAACGGAGCAACACCAAAGATGAAAAACTATACTATGGAAATCTTAAGCTCGCGAGCCAAACTACCCTTCTCGATTCGAAACACTGTGAACTGGCTGAATCGATTGATGTGTTCAACTGAGTTGGTACAAGGCAAACCATGTATGTCCATGGGGTAAGTGGGGAAGCTGAAGTGATCTGCATGATGAATCAATACTCCCTGAAGGACCAAGGCCCTACACTAAAAAAAAACCAAAACAGAGAAGCTGGTATTCAACAAGTGTCTCGCCAAGTGCTGTAGCAGATGCAACACCCTCCAAAATTTTGGCTTGCACTCAAATTTCAGATCCTTCCATGGTTTTTCCTTTGATGGTTGCAAACACTCGAGCTCATCCCTTGAGCTCCTTTAGAGTCTTTTTCACCCTTTTGCTTGCTTAACCAACTATCGTCTTTGGCATGTTGAATGCTTTGTCATGCTTGCGATCTTGTTATGGTGATTTTGAACGTTTGTCTTCGTGTGTTTGGGGTTGTCTTAGCTATGTGAACATCCATTGTACTAACACACACAGTTGTAAGCATTGTTGCGAAAGTTTCGTCACGGTCGCCCGAAAGTATATACCAAGTGTCGCAATTGTTGCTTCCACCTCTAGATAGTCCCACAAAGGGTAATGCTTTGCTATGTTATCTTGATGGTTAGTGTCATAATGTTGTCGAAGTATGCTAAGTGTGTGATCACATTTTCAAGTCATCACAAGTTCAATTGCCTTTCAAACTTAGCCATTTTCCTGAAAATATCTTGACGACACAACTCCACTTCACTGGACCCTGACTGAGCCGCACTGCGTAGTCTCAACCCTCAGCTGTGTTGCTCTGTCTCCTAGAACTGCGCAATGCTTGAGGCTATCCTCCAGGTCAATTGCACTGCGCAATCCCAGAAGTGAGCAACCTGTCTCCCTTTCGAGAACTATGTAGAAGCTTCCTCACAACCTTTCTGAATTGCGCACTTCGCAAGAACAGTCATCAAGCCCCCTTCTTGCTTGTTGGAACCTTGCATTGCACAGAGAGTTGAACATGCACTACTCCCAAAAATTGCGCAAAAGTGTCATCCCAATGACATCCCTCAGCTGGGACTCACTGCTCTCCAAAACTACGCGGACCTATCCTTTGGCCTCTCTGTTGTCTTGCCTTATCTTCCCTCTAGAAATTGTGCAGAGGTGTCCCTTAGGGTCCCACCTTGTAGCTGCCACTAGTGTCTCCAACTACGCAATTCTGCCTCCTAGTGGCCTCTGCGTAGTTTTCCTCGACAGTGAAGACTATGCCATGGAATTCATTGTCCAAGCCCGAGCTACGCTCTGTGCTGTCTCAATGGCTAGTCCTCTTTCCCTGTCACCCAAAATTTCACAATGCGTAGTCACTGTGCCCTCTCCTAGCTTGTCATCTGTCCCAGGCCCAAAACATGGAAAACAATGCATCATGCTAGACTAGGAGGTTTTTAATTTGATGTCATCCTGTCATGAGTGAATTGCAGGAATAGGTACATTGATAGATCATGGTGAGATGATGAACGAGATGAAGAAAGAGCACACATGCTAGAAAAATTACTCGCAGCTTGATGGGCGAACAAAGTGCATTAAGAAGCAAGCGAAAGGAACACATGCATGGAACCATATTGCAATACCAAGACCATTGAAGACCCTGCAACACCCAACCATGTGGAGGAGAAGACAAAGCACACCCAAGAGTACATCCATCAACTAGCAGCATAGTAGCTTGACATGGACACCACAGTCAACTAGTACATGCCAGTAGTGTCATGTCAAATTGTGTCATGAGTTGTCGTGGCCACATCACCACTATGGGCTATATTTGTTGTAACTGAATGTAATGTAAAGTGAAAGTCTAATGGACACACAAGAAGTTGAAGAGTCATGTCAGTTGAAAATTTGTAGGAAGTCGAATGGTCATGAGGGTAGTTCAAGAGTCATAAGGGTCAAGCATCACCCTTGGCTATATATACCCCTTCCATTGTATAAGCAAGCACTTTTCACCTTCGCTCCTCCCACATAGCCTTGAGAGTAGACAATCAGTTCTTTGAGGAATGAGTAGTGGCTTCAATGTCCCACTACTGTGACTAGTGATGTATGGTGTACAAATGTGTCTTGGGACTTTTACTTAATTCAGAAGCTTGTTAAGGCCAACACATTTTCATGCATGTTTTGTAGATGTTTGTAAGACTATTCTTTCGGCATTTGTAATGCATGTTTGTTTCACCTGTACTAAGATAGTTGAACTACTTCGGTTGTTTTAGTACTTACATTGTTGGGAGTGTGTTGTATTAGTTATCACCGTTGTTTCATCCCTGTGGACTACTCCGTGAGATACTAGACATACCATCTTTGTGTATTGGTTATCACCGCTATCACATCCTTGTGGACTACATCGCGAGATAATCAACAAACCATCTTTGTTTTCTGGTTATAACGACCATCACATCCATGTGGACTACTTCATTGGGTGGTGTATGTGTTGTCCCCTTCACTTCGGTTTTAACGAACGTCACATCCGTGTGGACTACTCCACTGGGTGGTGTACGTGTTGTCACCTTCACTTCGGTTTTAACGACTTCCGCATCCGCTATGGACTATTCCGATGGATGCTAGACATACCTTTATGGTTTGCGTGTGTCTCTTCCTGGGTGGTACTATTACCTCTCACTTACAGGCTCACTTTACTCTCTCCCTTTGCAATACGAGAACCGAGACATGAGTTACATTACACACTCACCAGGCATACTCACCTCGATTTTTGAAGACAACATCATAACACTCTCATGTGTTGAACAACAAGAGCTAAGGAAAATTTCTAAATAAATGGAAATCGGGCCATCGTACCAGATGGGACTTCTACACCAAACAATGTGAGGTCTAACTGGGACTTCATACCAGGGAGATCCCCTGAATGTTGGCAGGTCCAACACTGTCAACAAGTTGTTAGGCCATATAAAAGAAGAGGAAGAGAGGCTTGTGTTGTCCTCTGAGATAACCTAAGGCCAATTAGTTATGCCAAAGCATCTATAATGTTTTGTTGTTTTAAATGATTGGATGACCAGTGAACTGTTTATAAACAAGTGCTTTAAACTTAGATAGATTCTTAATAAAATAAAAGGTTGTTCTTTACATGCACATGGTTATTTTGATTTTAGTGGGATGAATAAGTAGAATATGGAGAAGTATAATTGATTTAATATTCAAACTGAGTATTTAACCATTTATAAGTAGAAATTAAGAAAACAATGTTTCCTTATTCAACAAAATATAAATAGACTATCACAGAGATCTAGTGCAATTTATACTCAAAGAGGAATTTACAATAAAAAATAGTTCTATAAATTTATCTCTTATTTAAATTACAACTTCACAGAGGATCCAAAATGAAACCGAAATTCAATTAAATTTCAAATTGGATAGTTGCAAAAGACATGATTTATATGAAGAAAACATAATGAATAAACAAGATGAAGTACAACTCACTAAGAGACAGACCATATGAGGCAAATCCAAAATCTTTTATTACCTCAAAAATGCTCTAGCATAGTACAAATCTACTTGATAACTTGTTCAAGGGTTCAACCCTGAATACTTCGACAGAACGAAGTATTTAAACAAAATTTACAAAAATAGTACAATTAATGCCTGAGTGACATGACATTCTATTATTAACTTAGAACTAACAGAAAAGAAATAATGCGATCAAAAGGAATGCATCTGTTGAAGTGATTTGAACATCTAGCCCTGCTTTGGAGGAGAGTAGTTGCTGAGTGGCCACTATTCGGGTGCTGTGCTGGTGAAGCTGACATGTCTTTTAATCTTGGAATTCACACAACTTTTCCCACTGCTATTCTTCTAGAATAGTAATTTTTGTCACCTTGCGGTAGATCTCATCTACCTCAGTATATCGAGCAAAAGTGGGTTTTACTGCAAAAATGTGTTTTATCTCGTGTTGGATAAAACTTATGTTGCTGATAACTTCGTAAAAAAGCTCTACCTTTCATAGAACCTTTGATGTTGGAAGACTTAGCTGTATCCTTGGTAATGTCCTGAAGCTTCTTCATGTAGTCTTCCCTCGTCATTAATTTGTCATTGATTACAAATAAGGAAGGCATACCTTTATTATTCAATGCATCTATTCTAGTGAAAAACATGTTAACTGCTACCTCTAGAGTGTTACACTTCTTTGTCAGCTGTACAACCAAGTTATTCTTTGTTAGAACTTTCTTTCCCTCCAGGATGGTTTCTGTTCTGTCATCTACTCCTAGATCATCCAGCTCATATTTGTTTTTGGAATTGAGGAACTTTATGATGCTGTTGGCTATAGCAGACATTTCTCCCAATTGAGCATTGATAGTAGAAATAGTTTGCTTGGCTTTCTCCATCAATTCCTTTTGCTCGAATATAATCTGGATACATGGCCAGATTTCATCTATTTCTTCAATGATATTGTTCCATATGATTTCTTTAACATGACCTAGTATGTAGCCAATAGAAGACTCAACTGTTTGACTTCTTCCATGCCTCTATCTGATTTTGAGCTCTTTGAAGCTTTGCTACATGAAAAGTCACAATCTTCCTTTGATGATCCTGTAGAATTTTGAGTTGATCCTGCAACTTTTTGATCTCTTCAATCTGGAGAGACATGTTTTGCACTGCATTTGCCAATTGATCTGCAACATCCCCTGTACTTGTTGTAGAAGATATGGCTGTAGGAATGGCTGTGATAAGGAGTGCTTCCAAAGGGACAACAACTATTTTGGCAGTTTTCTCCTTTTCTTTAATCAACTTTTTCATTTCTGTCTCCATTTTCTTCAACTATGCACTCTGCTCCATGGTGAGCTTCATCATATCTGCCTTTTGTGTCTCTATTTCTTCAATATCCTTGGCCAAAGGATCTTCTGTAGCTAGAAATTTTAACTGCTTCCTTAATGCTGTTATGTCTAAATTCTTTTTCTTTATAAGCTCTTCTGCAACATTGATTTTTGAAGTGTCATAACCCACTTTGATCACCAATTCCTCCAGAGTTTTAATCCGGTTTCTTTGGCAAGTGAAGAGACCTTATCCATCTTTAGTTGTGATTGGACATTTGCTAATGTAACCTACAGTTTAGACAAACTCATAGCAGTGTTAGTGACAATGGAAAATATCATTTCTCTAGTCTGCTTGTGCATCTCCATTTGGTCAATGGGATGCATATCTTTTACATCAAACTCAAATGCTGTCTTATTGTAGTCTGATGTTGCCTTGGGTTGGGGAACCTGTGCATGGAGGAATGCCATTTGCATTTTTCCTTTCTCTGAATCAAAGGTTGACATCAGCCTGCTTTGAGCACCGGAAGTCTGCTTCCAGAACTGATTGTAGGTGTTAATATTTAAGGCCTCATTCCTTATTTTTATCTCCTAGAAAATGTCCATTATACTTTTCTCTGTCTCCCCTGTAGTAGGTGTGTTGGTCTATATTTGTTGCTGATCTTGTGAAGCCATGGAGGTAGTGAGAGACAGTGTAGTCTGATCACCCACTAATGAGCAAATGAGTGGCTCATTAGTAGTGATAATGTTTTCCTTCTCTGAATCTTTGCTGAGACTTAGTTTGGAACTAAGCTTGGCCTTCTTCCTATACATAATTTTAAATGCATCACTGAAAATTTCAGTCCCTGAAGGGGACTCTTCTTCTCTGTTTCTCTTAGCTGTTTTCTCCTGCATGGTCGGAGTCTGTACTGTAGAGGATGATACCAGTTGCTCTTTTGCCTCTTGTAGGGTATTCTCAACCCATTCTAACTGGTTTTTATACTTTTATATTTCTGGTATGGCAATGTGAAAATAAGGAGTAGATATGGTTTCTACTCTTAATTTAGAAATGATCCCTAATGGATCATATGACTAGGTGAAGCTTAGGTTGAAATGAATTTCCTTTAATAGTTTACCTTCTTATTCCCCTGCTGCCCTGCTATTGCAAATGAAAGGCCCAATCTGTGTTTTAATTTTGAACTAGGACTTCTTCTTGGCAGCTACAAATTAGATTTCATCCATATTTAACATCTGCCTTATGTACTCTAGAGAAAAATTCCTCATTGGGAGGAATTTAGGCAACTTGTAAGGTGCAAGCTCACACCTAAATATTCTCAATTCTGTATAGTTTTGGTAGAGGCACTAATCCCCTGTCTGAACTTGGTCTGATAGTTGAAACACCTTTCTAATTTCCTCACTGATCCTTGGTTCTATCTTTGCGCCTAGGAGACTGATTGCTGGATGCACAAACATCTCTATGAACTGTTTATATGTGTATTCCATCTGTTCCTTCATCACCATAGTAGTCCAGAAGATGACTGACTGTTGGTTCCTTTTTGCATCCATCTTTTGTAAAACAAGGTTGATGTTGTCTCCTTGAAAGTATAAGAACATGTAAACTAACACAGAGGCATACTTGAATACCTCCTTAGTTGGGAATTTGATAAGATGTTGATGAATTGAATCTGCAAGAAACTGAATAAAGTTAAACATGATGGAGGGCTCAGAACCAGTAGAGAAAATGGACAAAAATCCTATGATGGCCTCATCTACCCACTGATAAAAGTAGTAGCCAAGAAGGTAAGAGACAACTGTGATGATTTGTTTGGCTCTCTCAGGGAAAATAGAGGAGGGATAGGGAGGATTTTTCTTTGGCAATGAGGCATCTTCCATCAAGAAAAGTTCAAGGGTTTTGGCCCTCTTGTCAAAGTCTAGTTTCTGGTATAACTCAACAAGTACTTCGTAGAAAAAGGGGGTAGCATTCTCTACTGTGGGGGATTGCATCATCTGGTCTATGGCTTGAGGAGTGATGGTAAACATAATTTCTCCAGTGGGGGTAATGATGGCCCTTTGGCTTGGAAAATAATATGCATGACACTTCCTAACAAACTTTGGGGTGCTGTGGGTGCGAGGAAAAATATAGTGGGGTAAATTGGACTCCCACAGCTGAATGTCATTGGATTTGTCAATGTATTCGTCCTCGAGCCAAAAATTCATCTCAAAGAGGCCAAATTCACTGAGAGTTTCATGGATTTTAAGGTCTCTGTTAGCTAAAGGGATGTGGTGAAAATCAATGGGAGGATAGATCAAAGGATTGACAAGTTCCTCTGGTCCCTTGTCCTTTGGAGGCATCTTGGAATAAAGCTAAGGAAAGGAGTGAAAATTGGATTTGAGGTTTCAATACACAAAGAAGAGTCAGATTTTGGGGTAAAAATAGAGGTAATAGGCTGAAAACAAGTTAGTAGACAATGCCACTGGTGGGTGAAAACGTCGGAGTTTAGCCCAACAAACCTGTAACAAAGCAATAATAGTGACAGTGCGTGAATTTAGTAACTTGTTAAGAAGTGAAAGGGAAGTTTATATAACAGTGTGGCTTTTTTGTTGAAGGTGGTGCAGGTCCGTTGTATTAACGACTAAACCATTGATTGCTTAATGACTTAATCATGAAGGAAGCATATGTAATTGGTGGAGTTAACGGGAAAATGATGTGGCAGAAGGTGAGTGGCAGGAGCGCAATTGGTAGGAGAGCGGTATCAGAAGTGAGGGAAACAACTTTCGAAGGGGGGGGGGGGGGGGGGGGGGAAGTGGTTAGTAGTTTCGCCTGAGGGGGGTCCAAAAGCTATGGTGTTGACACATAGGGGCGGGCGGGTTTCAAATACATCCTTTTTCGGACCACACCCGCCCCCCTGCCCCCCACGTTAAAGTTTAGATGGTGAGGGGGGCCGAAATACAACGTGGTTCGTCAGATCTTGGGAGATGGGTGGAGATGGAGTGAGAGGTGGTGGAAAGTTAACATGACGTGACGGGACACCCAATGGGGCTGTCGAGAATTAATTTAGTGTATAGTTGAGAATATTTGCAATGTATGGAGAGGTAACAAAACGTAGGAATAGGTGGGTGGACCTAAGTATGAGCGGAAGGGGAAATTTGGGGTTTTAAAACTTAGGGATAAGGGATCACTATACCAAAATTGATTGATATATCATTCTTTAGAGTAAAACCTTTGCTCCTTTGCCTTTTTCTTCTGCACATGAAAACAATGCTTGACTTTTCCCAGTGTGGCGCAATTTGATTAGCAGCTTGTGGATTTATAAAAATATGAAATGAAGCCATTCTTTTCTTTTTGCTTCCCTAAAATTTTATTTTTCTTTTGCCTTATTTGTTTAGGGAAGCTAACACCTGTCATTTTATTGATATTGATGCCTATAAAACATTAAACTGGCCTAACATTTTAACTTTTCTTTCTTTTGCATCCATATCTTAACTTAACATTTTAAAATTATTTTTGGCTAATATACTAACTTATCAAAACCAAATAATGTTACAACAATTTGCACCATCATTAAATGCATAAGGAGTTGTTTCAATCGGAGCACAACAAACTCCTTGAAGCCCTTCAACTGTATGCTCCCTTCCTTTCAATTTCTTGTACAATTCTTTGTGCTCTTTGTGAATTGAATTTCTAACGTTTTCCTCACATTGAATGTCCAATGTCTGGGTTCATATGCAAATAAGCTTAAATTTATACACAAATTCGAGAGTTGCAAAATCCGTGAAAAATAAATGGCAACAATATACTCTCTAGTGCTTTGCCTCATAATGTGTTTTCTGATGGGCTTCTTATGTGCCTTTTAATTTCTTTGGAGCATTGTTATTATCTTAGTGGGAATACTAAATTCCTAAGGATTCCTTTCGGTAAGGATTTCGATGGACAATGATAGGAAAAATAAAGTGTAGATAAATTTGCTCAGAAATATCGAGCAAGAAGCTATGTCAAATCTTTTGTTGTTCATTGTGTGATTAATTTTCTTTTATTCAAAAACATTTCTTTATAATGATCCATTACATTTATTTTATATCCTTCTAGAGATCAATATTTATATTTAACCATTGCAAAGAGCTATGGTGAAGATTTGTATTACACAAAATTTTAATATTTTTTATTTATTTATTTATTTTTAATTTTTTATAATGGAAGTATCAATTTGAGAAGACAGTTTACACATGTTTGAAAGACATGTAAAAGCTTTAAATCTTTTATTACTGTCTCCATTTTAACTTGCATATGAGTGCTTTGTATAAATTAAATATATTTTTATAATGTTGATTATAAATAAGAAACTATAACATTAGCATCTTTGTAATGTTAGTTATAAATAAGAAATCAAATTTGAGATAATTTTGTGGAATTAATGTTCAACAATGATTTTGCTAAGAACATATTCTATCTCCAATCTAAAAATGGCAAAGGAAAGTGAACATATCTGAGTCATTTTGGAAACTCTCAAATGGTTTACAATTACTTGAAAAAAAATTGATCTTGGTCAAAATCTTTATTATTATGTATATATTTTGCTTTGTAAATTGACTTTTATGTAAAAATTTTGATAGGAAAACACCCTCACAAAATCTGTGAATTCACTGTTAGCTAAGAAGT
This sequence comes from Pinus taeda, assembly GCA_000404065.3. Classification (NCBI taxonomy): domain Eukaryota; kingdom Viridiplantae; phylum Streptophyta; class Pinopsida; order Pinales; family Pinaceae; genus Pinus; species Pinus taeda. The sequence continues at coordinate 94,728 of APFE030267023.1, read as the reverse complement.
CTGATGGAGAGAAACTGGTCTCTAGACATGTGTTTGTGTTTTCCTCTTTAAAGTCCACCGTATATTGCCCGCTACCAACTCCCATACACAAACTTGTTGGCCATCCTTCACATTTTTTCACCAGTGATTAAAGTCTTCGTGTCTTGTCACTAGTTTATAATTTCATTAAATATATTGTCACTAGTTTATATCATAAATAATGAGCATGATATTAAATTCCAATTCCAATAACATTCCTAATACATGATGTAAAGGCTATTTTTAGTTTTATTTATTTATTTTTAAATTTAAAACCATTAATTATGACAAATAAGAAATATGTATATTGTTGATGCAGGGTAGATGTTGGTTGATCATGAAATTATAATATTAAAAAAATTAATGATAATATAAATTATTTGAGTATGGTAATAAGTAAAAAATACATATTATTAATTGGATTTAGGTTAAGTGTTTAGGAGAAATGTTGCTATTTTCTTCATTTAGATTTAATTTTAAGATATTGATTATTTATTGTGATGATTTGGAGCCTTGTTATGTGAATAGTCCTTAAAGAACTAAAACATGTATATTTCTCATAAAGATATTTCTCATGAAGAAAATAAGTTGAAAATGAATATTGGTATAAATGTACCTTATTCTTGTTATATCAAGCTTATAAAAAAATTAGATCTTTTGAGAATGATTTTTTTTTCAAACTGTATTTTAAAAAAGTTTACATATGCTATATGTTAGTATAAATTTGTTCTCCCCGATGGGGGTGTTACAAGGTAATCATGGTAGTATGGTAAACAATATAGGATTCAACATGTCATTTTTCGTCATCAACCATTTTTCGGTGGGCAACATTATTTGCATGCGGGGATTTTGTATGGGGTTGGAGGTGGCGGCCCTTGGTGATCGAGCTAGGCTCTCTACATGGCTCTGCATGGGCCGCGTGTGGCACATCCTCGACTCACACCATGGGAGCCACCAACCGAGGTGTCATCACATTAAAGGTCTCATGCGATGGGTTAAGTTTTATGTTTGAATCATTTGTTGGTTTGCACAACCCCTCTTGCTCGTGCATGCATGGAGCACCTCTCCAATGGAGGATTGGTTATTGTAAGACCCGATACTAACAACACATGAATGTTCATTTATGACCTCATTTTGGGTCACAGTTTTGGGATGGTGAAAACTTGGAATCCGTGGTACACTTGGCTATTGCTAAGGAACTTGCAGACGACATGTTTTAATTATGGTGGTTGTGACCTTCTACTGGGAGCTATTTATACGAACTTCTTCATGGGTTCAAGGTGGCGAAAAAATAGTTATCATGTGATCAATGTTCTTCTGTTGCTAGGTCTTGTTGTTTCTCGTGGTTTCAACTTCATGCAGCCGCAATGGACAATAGACTGGATGAATTGGGTATTTTCTCTATTCCTCAACCTTTCTCACTGGTTTGAAATTTTCCCGTCTTGCACTATTGGGTACCCATACTCCTTTTAACTTGTTACCGTGGGAAACTACGCTAGTTTCAAAATTTTCTCATGCATTATCTATATGTCCATGTTTTTTGTATTATTTTTACACAATTTTGGGTCGGGTCCGCTATTTGAACTACTGGTTGTTCTCCCTTCTGCGACCTCCCTGAGTTCTGACCTGACGGGTATTTCATTCAATTTCCCAGTATTGGTATGTGGTGTATGGTATCAAGGAACTTTTTCTGTTTGGTTCTGATAGGTTATTACCTCTTGTCACCCTCTGGTCTATCAAAGCACACAAACCCTATAGTGTTTTGGTCTTCAAGTCTTCTGGGTCTCGGTGAAGTTATTTTGTTGTGAGTCTTTGTCTCTTAGAGAGAAGTTGGTTTTAGGTGATTGCAATCAGTTCACATTCCTCAAAGTTGTCTACAAATGAAGAGGTAGTCTTGGTCTGGGGTCATTCTTTAGGTGTTCTTATTCGGAGGTCAAATGTCTTTTACTCTTTCGGCCATTTCATATTCCCCTCCCATGTCTGCTCGGTCCTACTAGGGATGTCAACAATCGCTTATTCTCTCAGGGGTTTGGAGTTTCAGTCTTATGTTTTCTTCGTAGGTCACTTGTGGAAATGGCACTGCGACAATTGCTTCCCTGTCGTCGAGGGGTGCTACGAGGGCTTCCTCATCCAAACACCATCGACTGTTTGGTTGGAAAGCAATAGCTAACTTCTTTGATGTCGCTCCAGCAGAAATTAAAAATGATATTTTGCATTTGGAAGCAAGGGAGTTTGAAGATTGAATATACGATTTTGACTGAAGTTAGTGACAGTTCTTTGAAATGGGTTCTCGATCCCGAGAAATTCAGAAAGAGACTATATTTTCTCCATTCCATCATCCTACATTAGAAGATGGAAAAATTGCTTAATATGGTATTACAAGACAAACATGTAGATAACTACAAGATCTTTGTTGGACAAGAGGATATCAAGAGAATTATGAGGGATATTTGATATGACCTCGATGATATAGTTGTTTGCTTAAATCAAGTGGAAAAGTTCATGGTTTCTGACTCAGGGACAAAATCAAATGATTACTAGGATGAGGATGTTGTGATCAATGCTCCACCTCTCAACAACATCCCACTTCTTAACACTACAAATGCAAACTCTCCTCTTATCTCTCGAGTCATCATTCTAGACTAAGATGTCCATTATGTCTACTTTTCTGCACACTATGGTTATGGTCTATTTCCAACTGTTAGTAGGTATTTCCTATTTTTGTTCTTTTGTTCTATCACACCAATTATAGGCTTAAGGTCTATCTTGAGCATAACTTTCATATTTTTGTTGTAACTCCAAAGATTTCATGCTTATATTCCTTAGCTCAAAAGTTGTCTCAAAAGTCTTTTGATAAATAAATCTTGACATAAAGTTTTATCTCTTTTTTTTTTT
>APFE030267023.1:80071-91805 GCA_000404065.3 Pinus taeda | reverse complement strand
GGAGGAATGACCTGTTGTAGAGTTTTGTGAACCCAATGTTTCAGACTACCAAGTGAGTCCATCATCAGGGGAAGATGCGTCAATAGATATTCTTAAGATCTTCTCGGATTCTGATGTGCTGTCCATCATATCCCTTCCATGGTAGGATTTGATGTTGTTAAATAATGAATCCATACAAGTGAGGATAGTTTTAGATAGAGGAGGAATGACCTGCTGTAGAGTTTTGTGAACCCAACGTTTCGGACTACCAAGTGAGTCCATCATTAGGGGAAGATGCATCAATAGATATTCTTAAGATCTTCTCGAATTCTGATGCGCTGTCCATCATATCCCTTCCATGGTAGGATTTGATGTTGTTAAATAATGAATCCATACAGGTGAGGATAGTTTTAGATAGAAGAGGAATGACCTGTTGTAGAGTTTTGTGAACCCAATGTTTCGGACTACCAAGTGAGTCCATCATCAGGGGAAGATGCGTCAATAGATATTCTTAAGATCTTCTCGAATTCTGATGCGCTGTCCATCATATCCCTTCCATGGTAGGATTTGATGTTGTTAAATAATGAATCCATACAGGTGAGGATAGTTTTAGATAGAGGAGGAATGACGTGTTGTAGAGTTTTGTGAACCCAACGTTTCGGACTACCAAGTGAGTCCATCATCAGGGGAAGATGCGTCAATAGATATTCTTAAGACCTTCTCGAATTCTGATGCGCTGTCCATCATATCCCTTCCATGGTAGGATTTGATGTTGTTAAATAATGAATCCATACAAGTGAGGATAGTTTTAGATAGAGGAGGAATGACCTGTTGTAGAGTTTTGTGAACCCAACGTTTCGGACTACCAAATGAGTCCATCATTAAGGGAAGATGCGTCAATAGATATTCTTAAGATCTTCTTGAATTCTGATGTGCTGTCCATTAAAATTAGTCATATTGTTTTGAATACTTATTCATTCAAAAATATTTTTAATTTTTAAATAATTTTTTTAATCTTTTCCAATTTGAATATTTAATCATATAATATTATATTTATTAAATTAAAAATATTTAGTATATTTTGTTGGTTAAAACACAACAAAGGTGAGTTATTCAAAGGGAGAGAAATGAAGAAAAAATGGTGCATATTAATTTTTTCAAAGACTACTTTTCGTGCCTCTAATCAAAAGTGCCAGGAATGAAATATAGTAAATACATTTTTTAATATAAAAAGCATTTAATAATTAAAAACTATCAAATTCATCAAGTTGATTGACACTTGAATATTCAATATGTAAAGTTTGAAGATTTAATAATTGCATGGATGTTCAAATGCAGAGAGAGGAGGTTGAAACTTGATTTTCTAATAGGTTTTGGAATTCTAATACAGTCAACTTATCAATTTAATAATAAATTAAGAGGTATAAATTAATATGTGAATTAATTGTTTTAAATACATAAATTTTATTTTAAATTCTCAATTTTATATAATATTTGATATAATATTTGTGTTGGCAAATTTATTTGAAGGGATCATTTTCTGTTAATTTAATTAAAGAAATTTTTATAAATTTTTTCAAGAAAATTGAATCTATGGTTTTCTATAATATTGTGTAATTCATTTTAAAGACATTATTCTGCTTAAATATATAAATTAAAAAAAAAAAAAAAAAAAACACCTCAAAGAAAAATGGAACTCTTGGCCTTTTCAATATAAATATACTTTAAAATTAAAAACTTAAAGTAATTACACTAAACTCTCAACATTTAAATAATTTTATTTTAAAATAAAAATAATTATTAATTTTGGAAATTAAAAAATTATCTTTTATTAATTAACCTAATAATCTTAATTTAACATCATATTTATTTGTTTGAAATGCTTACTTTTCGTTATTAACCTTAATTAAAAGTCATACATTCTTAACTTCACGACTATTAAAACATAGTATTTTTTTTCAAGGGTTAAAGACATTCTACTTTTCATTGTTTCAGGAGTTTTAAAATTTTAGGCCAGTGTTTTAAACTCTTATTGTTGTATTTATTAGTTTTAATTTGTATTTAAAAATCTTATTTAGTGGGAATTACATGTTTTCATTTTATATAAAAAATATATAAATAAATAATGTAACTTATTTTTATTATTATTAAAATGGGAATAATTTATATATATTTCAATTATGTCAGTTGAAGTTTTTAGACAAAATTTAAATTTTGTTAAAAAATTATATGTAAATGAATTAAAGAGATTAGAACGAAACAACTATTAGTTTTATAACCTATTAAAAAAATAATAAATATGTTTTTTGAGTTTAGATTTATTATTAAATTGTGAATATTCTAAATATTTATAATATATTTAACCTAGATTTTAGCATTTTTATTTGTAAAATTAATATTCCCCATGATTCATTATCTTTTTAGTGGACTACATTTTGATTACTACTTGGGATATATTGATATAATAGTAATTGGTTGTTTAGTGCTAGATAATCTTCCCTAGATTTTTTAATAGAATTTTGAAAGCATCTCAGTTTATTAGATGTTGATTGTTGCTATTCCAAAAAGTATCTTTTGAAAAATTCGTAAAATTAGTTTTAGATTCCTTTGGGCCAACAATTGATCCTCTGAAGGTATCCCTTTAGTAAAATGAACATCTATTCCTAAGCCCAAAATTTTAGGAGATTGGGGCTTGAAAAATATAGATATGTTTAGTTAGTCTCTAGTAGAAAAAAGTCTATGGTGCCTTTTGAATAACATATCCTTATCAAGTAGGGCTATGAGGGACACATATTTTGTTGGAAAATCAATAATCAATTAGATCCAAGATCGAAGGAAGTGTGTTTTAAACTCCTCCATTGTTTGGAAGGAATTGGCTAACATTGTTCAAACTTGTAATATAGGGTAGACCTAAAAATTGGACAGTGGGTTGCCTGTAATATTTTGTACCTATGTTTTTGACATTGTTTATCAAAGTAGACCTTGTATCAAGCGTAGCCTTTGATCAATCTATGAAGTAGCTTTGGATTAGTATATGAACAAAGTTTACACCAGTTTGAGAGCAGACTTGGATCAATTTTTTTATCAGACTTTGAAGTGCTTTTATAGATGAACATGATGATTCTTTGAAGCATCTCTTTTGCGGACATACTTGATGTTCTTTGAAGCAGTTCTGAAGATTTTTGTGGCAACATGTGAAGCACCTTTGGAGTAGTTTGTAAAGAAGTTTATTGTAAAAACGTTGAATTTATTTGGATGGTGTTTTATTAAAGTCTAAGTTGGAGCCTTGAGAGAGACTAGGTTGGAGCTTGAATTTATATAGGAGGATTGAAGTCCTCATTTTGACCAAGTTGGTGCTTGGATTTGTTGTAAGGATTGGAATCCTAATTCAAGGTTGGATCCTTGAATAAGTCATAAATTCTATTTTACAAGTCAGAGCCCGAATTATTGTAAAATAGGATTGGATTCCTCATGATCTTCATCAATGAAAATATTCTTTTGTTCTATTTCTTGTGTTCTAGTTTAACTTGTGATAAAAATCTTAACTAGCTTAATATAACAATTGAAAGAAAAGTTGATTCACACACCACCGCCCGCCCCCCCACAAAACCCCCTCTCCCCCGTCTCAATATTTCCAACAATATCATTTATTTATTACTTCCATTTCTTTATTAAGATACGGTCTTCGGGAAAATCTATTTTTACTCCTTTTGTTGCTTCTCGGGATAAGAATACTTTGAGTGGGTGTGTCCTCGATTGGGTCTCAAACCAATATATTAATGAGTTGCCAATTTTCTCTACTTATTTTATTCATGGACTCAAAACTTATCTATTTTCCAAGACAAAATGATACTAGTGGAGGTTTTTATAGGGATTATTGATTCCACTTGCAAAGCATTCAAAACTGAAACAAAAAGGAAAAGTACAATGCTAGCCATGCCAACCATTGACAAGGAAATATTGTGGGCATTCTTTGATGGTGCCAGCCAAGGAAATCCCCCCATATGCATAGTTGGAGTAGTTTTATACATAAATAAACATCATTATATGCATGTCAGATACTCCCCTAGTAGGGGATCAAATAAGAAAGCAAAGGTTTTAGCAATTTGGACACTAATATATGTTGCAAATTTCAAGAATATAAAAAAGCTTCAGATATTTGGAGACTCAAAACTAGTGGTGGATTGGGTCTGTGATCACATCGGCATCGTTGCACCCTCTCTTGAGCATATTGTATATAACACAAAAGATGAAATGAGTTCACTAGAATGGTGCACATGAAAACATATCTACATGGAACTCAATATGAAGGCTTACCAACTATCCAAGGAAGTTGTGTAGTGCCACCCAGGTTGTCTTCATATCTATGAATCTATGGATGGCCACAAGAAAATGGCCATGGAGTTCCAAATAAAGACACTTAGACCTCTATGTTTTCTTTTTGGTCATATATTGATTTTCAATTTAGTCCTAAGATCCAATTTTTTTGACAAACTTTATGAATAGGCCCTTATCATCTCTCTCTCTCTCTCCCTCTATGAGGTCTTACCAACTATCCAAGGAAGTTTTACAATTCCACCTGGGTTGTCTTGATATCTATGAATCTGTGGATGGCCATAAGAAAATGACAATGAAGTTCCAAATAAAGGCACTTAGACCTATATGTTTTTTTTTTTTTGTTTTTTATTCATATATTGATTTTCAGTTTAGTCTTGAGATTCATTTTTTTTGGGAATTTTTTTATGAATAAGCTTCATTAACTCTCTCTCTCTCTCTCTCTCTCTCTCCCAGAGAAAAAAAAAAATCCCCTTGATTTGGAGTCTCCAAATCAATGTTATCTAGGAGATTTTTCCACATCTTTGAATATGTTGTAAGCCTATATAATCAAAATTGATGATCGAGCTTGTGATATTATTTAGAGTTGTAGAGAGTCTCCAATGGATCTCTTTGGATGGACATCCAATGGTCATGGATAACTTCTTCAGTGGACTAACAATGATTTGTGAAACCCCCTCCACTTGCATCTCTCTCATTCCTTACTAAGTAGCTATGTTGAGGCCTCCTTCAACAATCCATGCATTACTCCACTAAAGTATTGCTATCACCCCCTATATTAGTTGCATGCGACATTTGTGATTGAGTCAACTCATCTTGAATGGTTCCTCCTATGGTTTTCAATCTAGAATTAATCTTAGTTGCCCCATAAAAATTTATTTCAAAAGAAAAAGAAGTCAAGGTGCTCAAGAAGTCACTACTACGAACATAAATATATAAATAATATACTTAAATAATAATAAACAAATAGTAATTAGTATGATGAAAATACATGTATTAAAGGACATGCCTATTCATGAAAGGGCATCCAACCTGGTATATATATGTGGCCCTCATATTCGATCATATAATTATTTATACGTTATCAAATATATTATTATTTTTATATGGATTTCTTTACCATTTTCCAAATATTCTGGATTTATTAGTTCATGAGCCATATATTTGGTATCATAACTTCATTATGTTTCCATATATTTGACCACGCTCGTATTAAAGATAGTTTATTGGTCCAACCATAGGCTACACATTGCAAATCAAAGTTTCTCTAGTTTTTTGGGTCATTGATCAAATTAGGCCTTTGGCCACACCAAGCCAAAACTTTCGTTTTGAGTAATTTCACTACAAGCTGGAGATATAATATTTAAGTTAAAAGGGTTTGAATTAAAGCTCCGCCACTACAAAATAAATTGCGTAACGTGACTGACAACATTGGAGAGAAGAGAGGGGGGCCGGCCTCTCCCCCGAGGTTCCGAGCGATAATCCCTAAAATGATCAATGAATCATATGAGCAGGTTTACGTACAACAGAAACACTGCCAATTTGCTTCCAAGGTTTACAACAAACCGCACAGGAGCACAAGGGCATTTACGAATTGCCACTTTCCACTACCTTGTAAGTAAAAATGCGTGAGCCGCGCGGGAACTCGCACGTACGTTCTTAGGGGGAAAAGACCGCAACACCTATTGAACTAGCAGCATCACTAGTTGTTGACCTTGAACCAGTTGATCCATCAGTAGAACCATAAAAGGCATAGGCATAGGCACAAGTAGCATAGAAAGCAGGTGAAATCCTTCTCTAGACAAGTTCTCGTACGAGGTGAAAGAACATCACTTCGATAGGCGATAGGTAATGTCACAAGATTAAGTGGCGAGCATATTTTTAGCACCACTCCACTGACCATAGATTCCAGATGTAACTATGATTGTGACTCTATCATAAATTACAAACAATGAATATAACCAGTATTACATTTGTTGTATTCTTGGAGATCAAATCACCATTTAAATAATATCACATTGTAATCCTAGATTGCCAATTTTTATTTTTATTTTTTGCAATGTTAATATCAAACCAACAACTACTTTTCCACAAATAGAAAAAATAACAAGTGTTAGATTTATTTTGCTATTGGAGATCACATTGCCAGTTGAAGAATATTGCACTATAATACCAGACTATTACAGAACTTATTTTTTGCAGTGTCAATATTAACCATAAGGAGGCGTAAGTGAAAGGTCAAACATTGTGATCCTTGAAAATAATTAAATCAATTCATCAAGTTTGAATTTCGAATTTGACGTTTTAGGTGATACAAATAGAAGGAATTAAAGTCTAACCCCATACACAAACGAAACAATTAAATGCGATAGACAACTTGTAAACACGTTATTAAGTTAAAACGTTCTAATTTATAGTCAAGGAACAAATAATAAAAAAAAGGATATTCATCATTATTAAAGTTTTGAAGTACAAAAGGGGTGATTAAGTATATAAGGGTAATTTTTTCAAAGTTAAAAGAAAAAAAAAGGACTATTATTATTAAGTGGAAAATAAAAGGTAATAAAAGGTTTGTATGTATTTAATGGTTTCACTATTGAATACCATTTTCAAAAATGACAAAAGGAAGATTCTTTTATAAAGGTTCTAATTGTATGTTTTGGATGAGTCAATTAAAAGGACGTATCCAAAGGGAAAAAATAATATCATTATTAACATGAACAATAAGAGGAATTACATCAATATTAATTTTGAAAATCAATTATAAACTCTAGAACCAAATATAAGTGAAAGGGAAGATATTTTTTGCAAGAAAAATAATGAAATCAAGGATTTACAAGTGAAAATCCATGATTATGAAAGTATATATCCATTTGGTGTTAGAATTATGTATAAAAAAAGATCAACATAATTCTCAGTTTCCAATAGTTTGAAACACCAGGTTCCTTCATATTAAACATAGAGAAAACTTATTGAATTTTGCCAATACGAAGAAGATGGTGAAACTTCAGGGCATTACAGTGAATTCAAATTTGTTAGTACCTTTCAAAAGACTTGAAGGATATATCAAAATTCAATGTCAAATATGAAAAAAGAATTCAACGAAGTTATCTTGGATAAAAACGAAGAAATTTCTTACTTAAAAGATCATGGTTAGAAATTACTTACACAAGTCAAGATGTCCAAGGCTACGAAGAAAAAATTAGGAAAAGAAAAGGAATGTCTCAATAAGAAACCCAATGAAAGCCTATCAAAACTAGGTGAATAAAATTCTCGCTTAAAGGGCCTTAAAGGAAAAAGTTGATGGAAGAAATTAAAACATTAAAAAAATGAGAAACATGTGTATCAAAATATTAAAAATAAAATAGATGAATCGGAAACTAAAGAACATTCACATCTTTAGCATCATAATCAAAATATATCTACATAAATTAAGAAACTTAAAAATGATGAGAAATCATTGGAGAACAAATTAGAAGAACTTATCACAAAAGAAGCATCAAAGTCTTAAGAAGTAAGAATCCAAATTGAAGAAGAGGGAACAAATACTAATCCAAATAATATTCGATTAAGAAGGATCTCAATAGAATTGAAGTGGAAACATATTCAAATATTTCATTTCAAATGAAGGAAATTCCAAGTGAAGATCCAATGATCAACCAAACAACATTAATACGTGAAGGAAATCACATATCTAAAGTAAATTAAGAAATCGCCACAAGCATGAAAAGGGAAAATGAGGTCACAAGAACTCATTGACATCCAAATCATATGAATAATAATATCAAATAATCATTGTATCAATATGACTCAGGATAGAAACAATTGATTTATGTTTCGAAAAATATTGATGTCAACGCAATTAAGTCTCATAATAACAATTCACTTTGAGTATCAAGTAAGTGAAAATACTCACAAAATATTTGGGATGGTTAGACCATATCATCTCGTATCATCAAAGATGACAACACTAAGTGAAAATATGATACAAAACCATTACAAGCTAGAAAAAATGACATCAAACCTTTCCATAAATATACTTTGAGGACAAAGCATTTTTAAAGGAAAAGGTAATTTAGTGACATACATACATACATGCATGCACGCATGCATGCATGCATGCATGCATGCATGCATGCATGCATGCATATACATTACATACCATACATACTACATACATACAAATAATTATATTATATTAATGCAGAACAATTTAATTTTCCAAGGGAAAAACCATAATTTCATTAAAAGGATTAACAAAATTACATTCAACACATGCACCTTTCAAGAAATTAGTGCCTTACCCAAATTGACCCAAACTAAAAATGTAATATGAGTGGATGCCTAATAACAAAATCAGACATGCTCAAACTAAAAATTGTCCAACAAAAAGACTACAAGAACTACAAGGGACCATTTGAAACAAATATACCATATAGAAACTGAGAAACATATCAAGTGTCTGTGCCAATAATGACCTTCAAGGGAAGATTCATTTGCAAAAATGGAACAAACTGTCAAGAAGACCAGTTCCAAATCGAACCTAATAGTCATCAAAGTGACCAAAGTCTGTAAATATCAACATTGAACAAAAAAAAAAGGTAAAGACCTGCATGATGGGGCAAGGCCGAGCCCCTAAAAAACCTGTAACCTGTCCTCATATGGTATGCGATAGTACTCATAGTGATTCAGAACAATGTGTTTAGTCACCTGCTAGAGGTCCCTGTCTAGGAGAAGGCCTTCTTTATAAAGTTTGTCGGCTTCCATGTTTCTTTCTCTGTATATGTGCCTACAAGATAAGTGAACAAAATCAAGACATATCCTTCTGACATCCATCACAATGTTATCCAAATAAATGTTCCTGCATTGTTGCACACCATTCACCCAATTATCCACCAACATGGATTCCCCCATAATTTTAAAACTATCACATCCTTTCTCCCTATTGAAAGAAATTAAGGACCTGCACAATTATTGTTACCACTGTCAAGGCCAATTTTTACATGGAAGAAATGTTGAAAAGACATATGAAGAATAAATTCACCACTCGCCAAGAGCCCATTGTTTTGTGTAGCCCCACTGAAAAAACCCCACAACATTGCATTGTCAAAAAATTCCTTTCTGATATGTCTATTAGGAGTTGCACTTTTGACTTGCGGATAATGACTTAAAATAGTTTTACTTTCCACTGCTATCTTCCCGAGGAAAGAAGAAAGGTCTCTGAAAATCAACATATTGCGGGCAATCCAAACCCCCTAGTAGATAATGTGAGGGAGAGCATGGATTGACCTGTTTGCAAGATCTTTCTTCCAAGAATAATAGTAGGTTGCAAAGCTTTCCTCATTCCATCTACAAGGCATTTGGATGATAGACCAACATTCCGACCAAAATTTTTGAGTGAAAGAGAAAGAGACAAACAAATGATCCAAAGATCCATTGGAGTTCTTACAAAGTGCACACTATCTAGGCCCAACCATATACCTTCTTTGCATTAACTCCCAGATGGGTATTTTTCTTGCCATTATGCACCGAGTGAGGAGCTTCAATTTGGGGGGGAAATTTTGCCTTCCATGCTGCTCCCCAGATCTACCATTAAGGATCACCCAGATTATTTTGATCCATTAAGTGAGTATATCCCATTTTTGGGGTATATATACCAAGAGGAGATGAAGTCCAGATTAAAACATCCTCCTGTTCATTTAACCTGATAAGGAACCTTTCAAGAGCCCTACCACAATTCCTCCATTCCAATCAGAACTCCTCACGTAGGTTTAATTTTTCAGCTTTGAACCATCCCTACCTCTAGAGCATAGTAGTTTGATGATTTTCAACTTAGGAAAAGCAAGTGAAACCCTCATTGCATAGGAATAGGATGATTTCTTGGGGAAGGATATGTTGCCCCTCATTGCCAGGCCATGGATCATAGCCCAGACATAGCCTTTGACCATTTCCAATCCTCCATGCAAGACAAGAAACAATAAGGTTGAAGGAATTTAACACCACCAGCCATAAAAGAGATATATTTCCTTTTGGCTTGTCAAGAAGTCTAATCCAACTTTCTAGGGAAAAGGGGTTGATGTATTTATGGAGAACAACCTCAGTCCAAAGACTCTTTCTGGAAAGAAGCCTCCAACGACACTTGGCTCCCAAATATTTAGTAAACGAAAAAATATTCTTTAGCCCCCATCCTTCCAACAATTTGGGAATAACAATTCTCGTCCATTTGACCCAGGGCAACACATGTCCACCGACCCTTCCCGTAGGTATTTGAAGTAGATCCGCCTGGATTTTTCTAATACACTTTTGGGAATCCATGCAAGGGCCATCCAATAGACAAGAATGGCTTCAAAAATTGAATTTTCCATGACTAATTGACTAGCTCGAGAGACCATTTGTGACTCCAAATCGAAATCCCCTTCTCTATTTTTGATATTAACCTGCACCAATCTTCAATCCTGTAGTAGTTTGGCTTCAAATGGAGTCACATGTATTTCAAACCAACCTCAAAGATAAAGATATCATATGGAAAAAAAGATATGATATTGGTAATATCTTGATTCTTTGTGGATGGAGATGGAATATTTTAAGGCATAAATGAGCATAGTAGTAGTTTTTTTTAAATAAACCTAAAATATCATAAAGGAATTGGAGATCATTAAAGGAGGCATTAAAAAAAATTAAGAAATCATCAACAAAGAGGAGTTGGGAGATGTGTAGGTTCTGAACAACCCTTATACCATCTAAATATCCTCTTCCCTTTTCCACGTAAATCATTCTGCTCAATGCTTCTACAATAAGTAGAAAGAGGAGTGGGGATAAGGGATAACCTTGTCGAAGCCCTCTCCCAACTTTGAAAAAGGAGAGGCAGACCCATTTCATGAGCACTAAGAAAGAAATTGAAGTCATACATCCCATAATCCAGTTGATAAAGGGTACTTCAAAACCAACCTGAGTGAGAATAAGGTGAATAAAAAGCTAATTCACATGATCATACGCCTTGGAAAGGTCCTGCTCGAAAATCGCTCCCTTCAAATTCTTGGTTTTGATACTGTGTGAACCTTCTTGAGCCACCCCTAAGGCTTCATGAATTTTTCTACCATCCAAGAAGCCACAATTTTCATAAAAGATAGAGTTGGAAAGTATGGGCTTAATCGTTAAGGAAACCACTTTGGAAATTAATTTGTAGATGCAGTTACAAATAGAGATAGGCCTAAAATATTCAAAAGAGGATGAGTTATCAGATTTTGGGATCAGAGCAATGAAATATGTATTGAAAGCCAAGAGAATATGGCCCTCATGTCTAGATTCATTTATCGTCGGCAAAAGTCCCACTTGTTGGGTTGTGATATATTCTTTCCACGACTAGCCCATGTAGTTAACCAGGGGGTTAGAGGGGGGGCGGAGCCCCCCTTTGTTATGT
>APFE030267023.1:61711-73760 GCA_000404065.3 Pinus taeda | reverse complement strand
GGTCACAGGGGGTTTGAGGTGTACCTATAACCCCACTTTATGGGGTCCGGGGTAGTGCCTCGGAAAATTTTGGGTTTGGACCCTATGTTAGGTTGGGCGGACCCACCTATGGTTTTGTGCATGATTTTCGCCCATGTTTTTTGGACGCGATAGTTTTCGGTCCATGGAATTGGGTGCAATGGTTTTCGGTCCATGGTATTGGATGCTTTGGCATGTATAAATATGTATTATAACATTGAAAGGAACATAATGAAAAATCAAGCTGGTAGTCCCGGTTTCGGGATCCAGGGGAAATCTCTGTGTATATGTGTTATATGTGTTATGCTCTCACATTATTTATTTTCTGTGTTTTATAATTTGTATGTAGGTAATTTCTGTACGGGGTTAAAGCCTACACCATTCCAAGGAGATCAAAGAGTTCTTGAAAGAATTCAATTGTCCATCCATTAGGTCTAGTTCTCTTGTTTTTCTGGAAGCTAGAAAAGACAAATTTAAGTTCATCAACCAAAACTTCGTCCATAATATTTTTAGTTTCTTCCTCTTCCACAAACCTAGGGAAGTGATTTGTGACTCTAAGAACTTTTGCAATTGAGGTTCCTTCGGGGGCACAAAATAAACTGCGAAAATGATACCTGCCCATATTATCCAATCCTTCAAAATTCAAGATCTCCCTACCAAGAGGATCTTTCATTATCAAAATCATATTTCACATCTTCTGACCCTTGGCTTAAGCTTGGAATAACTTGGTGTTTTCATCCTCTTTCTTAGGCCAAATGGCTCTACTTTTGAGTCTCCATTCCACTTTTTTGGCATCCGATAACTCCTTCCTCCTTGAAATTAACCTTCCCAAAGCTTCCCTAGAGACTTGGTCATGAAAGCCCTCATATCGTGTATCAAATAATAATATGAGCCGATTTTAAATAGATAATAACTCCTCCTTCCTTATTTTCTTTTGAACATCCCAAGGCTTGGTCAAAGATTTTATGAGTTTTAGGTTTGCAGCAAATTGTTGAGTCACTGAAGAGTTTGTGTTCACATCAAAGGGTATCTAATTGTTTTTACCAAAGAAAGGAAGGATTCATCCTTAATCCACTCAACATTCATTTTGAAAGGGTCAGAAAACTTGAAGGATAATTTGGTGCATCATGGCCTCAAAAATTAGGAGTCTATCAATACACTTAGCCACTCTATCTTTCCTGACCATTTGATTCCTCCAAGTAGGCTTCAATATGATGGGATACAAATCAATCAAATTGGAGGAAGCTAAATGGTGAAAGAAAAAAATGGACAGAGGATCTGGTCTAGCCTGCTCGCCCCATGATTTAGTGACTCTGAGTGATAATTGAGATCCCTCCCATAATCAAATTAACTATCTTAGAAATCTAGGAGCCTAGAAGGCTAGTCCAGAATCTCACCTGATATTCATGTGGACCATATATATTAAGGAAAGTGAACCTCCTCCCCAAATCCATCGAAAAATCCTCCATCCCGAGACTAGAGGGGATACTCCATATGCTATTAGCCTGAATTTTACAAGAGTCCCATCCCAAATACATCCTCCCTAGATCGACCTCTGACATCAAAACCAATAAATTTCCAGAAGGGGAGATATTTTTCTATGAATTCAATAATCAAATCCATTTCCCCTAGCATTTATTGCAAAAAGATAACCTTTGGATGCTCCACTTGAATGAGTCTTTTGAAAGAAATATTTTTGTGGTGGCTTGCTAGCCAATGACAGTGAAAAGAGAGTATAATCATTGGACCAATCTACAATGGGCCTTCAATTATCTAAGGGCTCTATCCTTGGAATATTATTTTCCAGAAGCGAGATCGTCCCTAGCTCTAGCTTGGGAAAGAGAGAGGTTTGATTTTTGTCCCTTTCCTTTCCCTGGAAATGGAAGTCATGGGATGGATCTGAGACCTTCAAAAGAAGGATCTAGAAGGGAACTAATTTTCCTCTACCTTAGGTTATAACATATGTAGTTTAAACCAGACCCTTCTAAAGATTCACATTCAAAGGTTAAGGATGGAGATGGGCATCCCTTAATAGCTCCCAGAATATCACAGGAGGCTTTGAGAATAGATAATATTGATGTTTGGTTATGGGAGAATATTGACATTAAGTTACAAGGAGATTTATCCAAATTCAAATCCATTATAGAAAAAGGACAGGAAAGTAAAAAGTTTGGGATACAGGGGACAAAAGCACCATGTGAGTTGAACTCCCATGATAGGACTAGGACCTCCTTCATTTTTACCGCTGGAACAGAGGGAAATATCAGTTCATATTTGGATATAGGTGCCAACAAGATTGTTTCCTTTTGAATGTTCCCTGACACCTCGAATTCCATTTTTTCTTCAGATTCTGAGCACTGTTGTTGCCCAACTGAAAGAACTTCCTCTCCTAAACCTGTATGAGAAATACTGTTACACAACATTTTGTCACTATCCTTGTACTCCCCGTCTATGATACTGGAGGACCTCTACATTGTACTCAACATGCTTTCCCATCATGAAGAAACTCCCAGTATGTCCCTCTTCATAAGCAAAATAATTTCCATTACACCATTTCCCAAGAATCTTTCTTCTATCCTAGTTTGCAAGACCGATGCTACTGACCAGTTTTCTCCTCTCGTTGATTTATAGAGGTTAAAACTAACCCTCATGCTCATCGGATCGACTAAGCCCTTTTCCAATAGTGCCAATCCTCTTTTGGAGGGTTTTTTAAATAAGGATCCGAAGCTTTCATGTCTCGAAGCTTCGTAATGGAAGTCTGGTAGATGGTTGGGGCAGATAGAGCCAAGGAAATAAGTCTAGGATCCTTTCCCCTATTAGGATGAAACAACCTCAAGAGATAAGACCTTCTCCCATGATGAAAGGAACCATCTCCCATCCATCCAAGCTATATAAGCCTCTCTTTTTCCCAAGCAAAAGTGAGTTGCAGTTTTGGAGCAAGTTTGAATAACCAACAAGTCATCTATAGCTTGTAACTTTCTAGTGTATGTTTGAGGGAGAATAGTGTGATTTTGGTTTGGTTTGAGACTAGAGGGAAAGAGGCCTTAAAAATTCCATTGTTGGGGCTATCCATGAAGTGCTAGCAGAAGTGTGGGAACCCAGATACGTCGGAGGAGACCAGCAACGTCAAGGCATTGATTGTAATCTCTTTCTGATTTGTATTAGTGCAACTATCAATTGATTTCCTACATGACGTGTCATTTTACATCTTTATGGCTTAACGTTCCTTGACCTATTAAGTAGGCTGAATACAATATTGCATGTTGTCACATTTGTTGTTGTTGTTGTTTGCTTGTTTCAGGTATTTGAAGGAAGGAAACAAAATATAGTTGGAGTGAGGAAGCAGGATCATCACCAAGTGGAATAATGTTCTAAGAGATAGGCCCTCTTAGTTGATTTTAGCTTAAGGAGATCTTCCATAGATTGTTTGTTTGTGGCTAGACCCACTCTCTTGGGCTAGAGGAATTGTTTATGTCTGCACTGAGAATTTACTTGCACCACAAATTGGCGACTCCACTGGGGAGTCAATCCTTCTATTTGATTGATTGTCATTTTATGGTTTTGCGTGAACTTTGCTAGTATCACCATTTCCCTTTAGTGTTCTCTGCTTTGCCTGGTTTACTGCTTTGAGCCTGAAATTTAGAGTGGCAAGTCTGGTCTTAGCCCTTGATTTTTTTATTTTTATTTTTTATTTTTTTCCTCGAATCCTCAATCAGTGCGTTTATTTTTTTGATAGTCGTGCTGATTAGCGCAAGTTTCTTAAAAACAATTGCACCGACCTGCTTTTGGCGCGTGTTGTCAGATAGACAGTCATGCCGATTCCTGTAGGTGAAGATCAGGGTTTTCCCTAGATCATAACTAGTGTGTCTTGCCCTCTTAATTTCTACCTCTTAGCTCATTTTTCCTGTGTTCTCCATGACTAGAAAGATTCATTAGCCTGGGTTGTGTGCTTGTTTGGTTTAGCCCACCCTCTGATGTGTTAAGTCTGGCCCTGTGTGAATTTATTTTTTATTTTTTCTTTGAATACCTCGATCAACGCTACTTGTAGCCTGGCTAGTCGTGCCAATCAGCCCATTAGCGCTAGTTGTAGTGTGGTCAGCCATGTCGATCAGTGCTAATTGTCAGTTAGGTAGTCACTCCGATCTCTGAGTTAAGAAAAAATCAGAATTTCTCCCATTCCAGTGCCAGTGTGTCTTGACCCTCAGACTCTCTTCTTCTGCCCAGAAGTGACTAGGACATTTTGTTTGCTGCTTTTGATTGATTGATTGGCTTGAAGTTGGATTATTTTATTTTTTGAATTTTTTCGATGTTTTCTATGACCATAGGGCATCTAGGTCAATTGCTATTCATTTTTTTGTTTACTCATTGTGCCAAGTTTCTGATTTGCTACTTTGTTTAATCCATTTTCAGTCACAACATCTTCATTACTTCATTTTCAATTGAATGAGTGAAAGAGTCTCGTTTGTTCTCTTATTTCGAGTGTCTCTTTTCTCATTCCGAGCATATATTACATTGCTTGGTTTGTCGATTGAGGCATTTATGTGTTTTGTCTGTTTGATTCAGGGAAAAAGTTTCTTTTAGTTTCATTTATCATGCTTTCAATTTGATCGATGCTTGTTTGTTCAGAATTATGAAAATTTTCATTAAAGTGCTTTATGTGAAAGATTCATTTTACATTTTATGAAAAGAAGAACATCATTCTAGTTTACTTAATCGAAAATATTGCATTAGTAGCGTTATTGAGAAGCTAGAATTGCATCATCATAAGCATTGGAAATGAAATGAAACTTCTTTTGTTATTAAGGGAAGATTAATTTCATTTAGGATATGTATTAGTGAAAGTTTTCATTCTTTGATTGTTGCATTGATTGTGTGCTCTCTATCCCTCAATTAGTGTTAAGTTTCGTTGAAGAAAGATCTCTTTTCTCATATAGATGCATGTAGGAGTTTTGTCAGATGATAACGGTAGGGCCTTGTAATTGAAACCTAATTCAAGATCAACCGTTAAAATTTATCGAATTAACTTAAGGAAGCATTGAAACTTAACGCTTACTTTAGAGGTCTAGGCTAGAGATGTGTTCTGACATCTTAAAACCTAACAGTTGTTGTTCTCTTCGGCACTAGACAACGCTAGTACAGACTTGTGCTCCCCGTACTGTCGAGTATATAGAAGGAGACCCCACTAGGTTGCAATCCTTTATCCATAGGAAGCTGAGTCTGCCACCTTGAAAATGTGATACACCGAACACATCATTCAAGGAGATTTCTTGCCTGTACTTCTCGGTTTGTCGAGAGGTATTCTGTAGTTTATGATTACATAGTAATCCTTATGCCTAGAGTTCCCTGAGTGGTCATTTTCGATCTTTACTGACACTTTAAATTTAAAAGATCATCGAGCACTTGTCTTTCGAGCTCATTAATTCTGAAAGAGACTAGAGTCATCTTTCGTCCTTTTCTCGACTCTTAAAATATGAAAAGGAAAAGTTTTGTTTCAGTGTCTTAAAATTAATTTCCCACGAAATATTCCTGGTTAAAGTTATCTTCCTTAGTGTTTCTTCAAAAGTCGATTCCAATGGCAAAATTCCTAGAGTCTACCAGTCAAGGGTTCCCCTTGGATGGGAATCCTGGTCCTTTTCCTTCTTTTGGAAATTCTGATTCTTCTTATATGGCAACGTCGTCCCTCCTTGGGTTAACCATTGGTTTACCTATCTGGTTGTTTTCGACCTTGGTGGTTCCGAGTGTCCCAACTCCTATCTAGCTGTCTCCTTCATTTGAATCAAATCACGATGATTCTAAGGTTGATCTCTCCCCTTATTCCCCTATTTCTTCACCCTCCTCTTCTACCTCGCCTAGTAAAAGTTTCAAATCCAGTAACCAAGAGGCTAAGAAGAAGAAGAAGACGAAGAATAAGAAATCAAATAAGCAAGAGACCAACCGTGCGACTGTTACTCCAAATGCACCTCTTGTAGGCAAACATTCTAATCCTCCACTGAAGGTCAGATTCCCTTGCAAGCTATGTCAGGGGGACCATCTCCTTCGATACTATCTTGGCATTCCATAGTCTTAGAGGTATGGCCTCAAAATCTGGATCGACCATCCCCATCGACCTCTAGAGATCATGTCTATGCTACAGCCTCGGCTAGCGATGCTAAGAAGAAAGGAAAAGCTAGCGATGGTAAGAGGAAGGAAAAAATTAAATTCCCCTGTAGGTTATGTGAAGGAGAGAATCTTCTTCACCTTTTTTCTCTTATGGATACATCTTCCAAATTTTTGGAAAACCTTACAACTCCTCAACCCCAACTTCCTGTTGGTTATCAGAGGCTTTCTTCTAACCCTCTCCTAGTTGGTAAAGAGATTGAATTGTATTCATCTCTTTCCCATCTTGTTCTTCCTGAGCATGAATCTCTTGTGTTTATTACCAACCAACCATTGGTCGAAAAGAGTGTCAACTTGGCTCTGCCTTCAGTTGTTCACTCTGTTCCCAAAGAAAGTAGTGATCATACTGCTCATGTTCTTCTCGTCTCATAAGATTCTCATGAATCAAAGAGTGACCCTCCCGTCTTGGTTGTTCAGGAGAGTATTTCTTCTATTCTTGCAAAGCATGGGGGCAATCATATGATACCCCCACCAAGTAGTTCTATTGTTTCTTTTGATTGGAGTCAATTGACTTCTTTCCACCTTTAATATTATGTGCCTCTCCAGATCACAGTACAAGCCTATAATATGGTAGTACATGGCACTATATTATATGAAGGAACTTTTGTTAGCATCATGTCTTCTACTACTTGGCACGCTTTGGGTTCCCCACAACTTGTGGTTGTCACCCAGAATCTGTTGGCTTTCACCTTAGGAACCAGTCAACCCTTAGGGATCCTTCCAAAGTTCCCTATTACTTTGGGAGGAAAGACCATCTATATAAGCGTGATGGTAGTCCAAGGTCCATTAGATTTCAATATTCTCCTTTGACGCGACTATGTTTATGTCATGGGAGCTCTTGTTTCTTCACTTTCTGTGTAGTATGTTTTCCGCACGAAGGGAGAATTGTGCCCATTGATCAACTGTCGTTCATTGGTCACCAGGCACCTCCTTTGCAACCATTCTACCCTATCAGATCTTGTTTGCAAGAAGTACCTTCCCCTCCATAGGTCAACTATGTGGCTACTCGTTCTGTCTCTGCATCTTCTGATGATCACACAGATGGTATTGTACGTTATGTACTAGGGGCATTGGAACCCGATCTATCTTTGGTACCAAATGACATTTATTCCTCCCAGAGCATGGTTCTTTAATCTAGTGAAGACCTCTTGGGATCCATGTTGTCTTATGGGTCATGAATAGATGTCGTGAGGATAGTTCCTAGTCTTGTGTCAACCTCGTTAAAAAATGAAACAAGGAGTCGTGAGAATAGTTCTTGGTCTTGTGTCAACCTTGTTAAAAAATGAAACAAGGAGTCGTGAGGATGGTTCCTTGTCTTGTGACAACCTGTTGTGGCCAGCAACAACCCCCACCCCCCCTTTTTCATTTAAATGTTTGTCCAAAATGCTAAATGAATGGGGACCCCTAGTTTAATTTTGAGAAAAATCGAGTTTTCCTTCTTTAAAATAAAGCTACCATCGTAAGCTTAGAGAGTTCTTTCGAATATTTTTAACCTAATTCTACGATAAGGTAAAGGTCTTTAAAAAATTGCATTAATGCGCAAGGCCCCCCATGTTAAGCCTAACGTCGCATCGCAGTAAGTAATGTTCATAAGGAAAAACCTCGAGATCTGTCAATCTGCGATAACACCGATCGCAAGATCGCATATCGCAGAAATAAACTGGCAATACTTAAAAAACATCAAACTTCTGCGACCCGCAATGTTGCGACCTGCGATGTTGCAATTGCTGAGATGGCGCAATCTGCGATCTGGCGATTTACGACTAGCGCGACTTGTGATGGCACAATCTTCAATGTAACGTAAGCAAATCATGAATCATTTAATCGCGAATCCTTCGGGCACGCCATTCAAAGAAAAGCCACTACCATAATCTGACCCCAAATCATGCGCTTTTAATGATAGTAAATGGATTAGTTGTCATTTATTTAATGAAATAAAGACGCGTGCTTTTCTAAAGAATTATTTCATGTAAGGTGGCATATTTGGTATATCTGTTGCATTTACAAACTCTCCCATCACCTTTCTCAATCAGTCATTTCCACTTCGCTCGTAATCTGCAGGAACCAAGAGATAAGAATATTCAAAAGCCGAACGCAGGAGCAAATGGGAAAGAAACATAAAGCCCAAGGCTCCGAGACGAAGGAGATGGCGCCCTTGTACACAGACACTGCATGCAACAGGGACGCATGAATTTCGACCTGGGAAGGCATGTATAGGCTGCTGGAGGAAGAGAATCCTAAAGTAATGAAGGTTGATAGCACCGCGGGATCACAAAACTCTTCCGAGGCATCCTTAGAAGAGCTGGCATGTTCATTTCTACACCGAATAACAGCTAGACCCAAGATTTTGCCGTATACAGATATGATCAGATGGATACTTGACAATGCAGAGTTACAAGGTAGACAATTCAAAGCTCAAGGGCATGGGCTCATAGGATCATTCGCCGCGCAAGACTTAAAGCTTATGTATCATCTTCCTGAGCCTTAGACGACCTACAACATGCAATTTGTCAAGAAATTTGCAGCAGAGAACCCAAATCTGGCAGAAACCACTAAAGAATGGACCAGAAGAGAGGAGCCGCTAAAAAAGGACAAAAACGGTATGTACAGCACTGGTTCCCTCACATCTCCGTATTGTTTTGCTGCGGCCATGCTCTGCAGGCTGTTTGGGATGCCAGACATAAATAAATTTTCGTCTGAATGGCTACCACTCATAGACGCTGCCACAAACGCCGATATTGTGGATTGGGCCAAGATATTTTATGATAATCTATACACTGCTGTTATAAATTACCGGTCTAAGAGATCCTTATCTCAAAGGGTCTATCCTCCTTTTTATCTATCTGCTTATATTATGGATTCTATTTGCTATGTATCTAAATTCCCAACAATGGGTTGGAAATGGACTACCCAGGACCTGTCACCTATTCATGTTTATCAAAAAGTATTATGGGATTCCCAGTTTTCCCCTCACTTCTATCAGATTTTCCATGGGCTCATCTTACCCCTATATAGGATGATGTATGGTGAAGAACCCCCGAGGTGCTCACCCGAAGCGCAAATAGACATCATCCCCATCGCAAGATGGTTCGGGGAAGAATGGTTTACTTATATTAGAGTGTTTGGGAGCACCGTGCCTCCACATGTCCTACCTCTATATGTCCCCGACAAGCTTTTGGCTAGGGAAATTGCCTATCAGACTTGCTCAGAAGGCGGCCGGACCAAAGAGCTTAAAGACAAGAAGAAGGCCATATGGTCTCAGTTTCCTGTAGCTTGTGGGGCCTTCTCATTGTTCGATGTAGGACACGCTTTCGCCGAAGTGGAGAATGTGACGTCTCTATAATTATTTAAATTCCCCGCTCGGCCTTTTGACCTAAATAATGTTGCCCATGATTTCACTATAAGTGTCAGAATAAAAGTGTTCGTTGGAAAGAAGGATTTATTTGATGATTTGTTTCAAAGTAAAATTTCATTCCAGGAAGTTTTGCGAGAAGCTCGGTTGAGATTATCCCAAGATGACCTCCAAAGATTTTTGTTATTTAGAGAAAGAAGGCTAGCCAGTGTTCCTCTAGAAAAGCTGCGACTACTCGCCAGAGAGCCTACTCCCAGTGTCAGCCTCAGCGGAAACTCCAGTACTTCCAAATCCAAATCTGACGTTGCCCAAGGAACGCCTGAACGTTCTAAAAAGTCTACAAGCGACCAAGGAAAAAGCGAAGAAACAACAAAAGATACAGCTCAGTCAAGTGCAATGTCGCAACAGCAAGTTATCGCCTCCCCACCAAGAGATGTCCCTCCTCCCGTCATTAAATCGCCACTCGTCACAACAGAGCTTGACGAAGAATGGGAAAACTTCAACGAGCTAATCAGCCTTGAAGGGAAAGTCCCAAGAACACTTGTGAGCAATGCACAGGTAACATAGGAAATGGTTTCGACCATGGTCGGTAGTGTCTCAGAAACGGAGCATAGTCATATCGCTTCGCCTTCTGAGCTTCTACTTAGTGTAGAAGAAATTCCCCCACTGGATTTATTCTATAGTCCCCAACATAAAGCAGTGGTGAGAAGACAAAGAAAGAAGAGAAAGCTGGAGAATACGTTGTCATAGGATGCTGAACATTTAGACATCTTATGGAAAGACCTTAACAACAACCCGACAGAAAATCTCACGAAGTTGTCTCAGATCGCAGGAGCATACGCTTCTGCGACTATCGACAAGGCGTCGGAAGTTCAACAACTGTTGAGGGAACAAGAAAACCAAATACAAATACAACAAAAATAGCTACAACAAGCCAATGCTAGTATTGAAGCGTCCAAACAACTCGAGAAACTACAAGAGGACTTTCAGCAGATGCAGATAAGCTATCAAAGAAGCCTAGATGAAAAAGGGAAGCAGTTGCAAGCTTTACAAGAAATACACAAGGACGAGCCTAAGCTTGCCGAATTTGTTTCAGAGTCTACTGGCTTAAATGAGCAACTTCTGCAGCAACAGGAAGAGTTGGGACGTAAAATATCGCAGTGGAGTCACTATTGCGAGCTGAGAGATAAACTCACCAATCAAGTGACGGACTTGCGAAGTGACTATGACCAGATTGACAGACGAGTGACAGAGTATCTAGCTTGGCAAGATGGAGAGGAAGGGAAGAGAGCAAATGCACCCAGAATAAATGAGATCCATAAAGAATTGCTCTTTAATAAATGGGACGATCAAATCAGGCAGGCAGAACAGGCGGCGGAGACAGTGGCGACACAGGCAAGCGTTCTTATCGACTGTGTAAATGAGAATTTACATAGAGCCAACTTAATCACAGAAACCACCCCGGGATACCTACCAAACAAGTCACGAATGGAGGCAGAATGGAAACAGAAGGCGCAGGAAAAGGGAAAAGCGATCCAGGCATTGAACAGGTTGAATCGGGAGTGCTATTGGGCATACTTAGTCAAGCCACACAGTCAATGGATGACTGTGAAATGCATCATAAACTCAGCCGAGAAAGTAGTGCCAGCTCTCATAGATTCCGTTTTTGCAGCCCAGCTCAGCGCAGAAGTCAGCCAACCGACTCTTCTCAAATCCATGATGAACACTTGCAGTTTTAAGGACCAAATTCAGAAGTAGCTTATTTTTAGTATGTTGTTTCTTTTTATTTAGATTATAAAAAGGACAGTCATTTGAGAACCGTATCCTAAAATTTTGTAAAAACACTATTATTAGAATTAGGAAGTAGTATTTTAACCCTTCTCATGCATTTAGAGAAGGGTCCGGAGATTTGTCAAAAACTCGTCCTCAGAACATGCACTTTTGCGCCCTCGGAGGTGGTTTTGATGAATGGATGGATCAAGGTTTATTAATGTTTTCTTTTGATATCTGCTACTGATGTTGCACTTCTGTACTCCTAGTAGATGTTAGAGCAAGGAGAGATAAATCATTGTTGCTTAAAGCTTACGTGTGGAACCAATCATAAATGGTACTTTTATCTCTTGACTATTCCTGCTTATGTTCTTTAAGTGATTTATAGTTTCAGTTATTTATATATCATTATATGAATGTATGGGTTATCATTTGGCACTTTTGTATGGTGGAGTCATATTGTTTATGTCTGACATATGAATAGCTTATTATGCGATATGTTGTTCACAACTGTTTTTCCTAACTAACTTCTTATGCAAAGTGGTTTATCTTTAATGATTCCTATTCTTATGATAGTTGAATGATCTTTATTACTAGTGATTGCTCGAAATCTCTTTAGATTGCATAATGGAAGATATACATCCCAGGTTAGAATAGATTTGATGTGTTGTTTCTCACTAGATTACAATAGCATAGAGTAAAGTTAAAGAATCTGAATTAGATTAGCTTTAAAGTACTTTTAGATCAACATTA
>APFE030267023.1:3767-57704 GCA_000404065.3 Pinus taeda | reverse complement strand
TAAAAACAACTTCATCAACTTTTGCACTGAGAATGGAATTCAAATGCAACATACTGTTCCATATACTCCACAACAAAATGGTGTAACTAAAAGGAAGAATCACACCTTAAAGGAAATGACTAATTGTATGCTTCAATCTAAAGGACTTAGTCTTAATGATTGGGCAGAAGTAATTAACTGTGCAAATTACATAATAAATCGCACTCCTACTAAGGTTTTAAAGAATATCACTCCAAAAGAAGCATGGAGCTCAATTAAACCAGATGTGAGTCACTTTCATGTTTTTAGAAGTGAAGCATGGGCCCATATTTCAGATGAGAAACATAAAGCTTTAGAACCTAAGAGTGAAAAATGTATTTTTGTTGGATATTCTGAAGATGTCAAAGGATATAGACTTATCCCACTTAAGTCAAAAAATGTTATCATTAGAAGAGATGTAAAGTTTGCTGAAAATATATTGGCCTACGAGCCTAGTTCGGTGAATGTGCCACCTCTCTCTATCTCTTCTACTTTTTAACATATTTCTTCTTCAGATGATGAAAGCAAGCATGACAATCCTCCCCCACCTTCTCAGGATCCTCCTTCAGCTCCTCCACTTCCAAAATGGGTCCGTGCTACTCGAGATGCAGCAGGTGATCTTGCCGGTGATCCTACAGATCAGCGACGTACACGTTCTCCATTCGATAGAGCCTCTTCTTTACTAGCTCAAGCCTCGGCAAATTATGATCTAGAAATGCAGCTATGAATGAAGAATATCGTTCATTATTGGCAAACGATACATGGGATATTGTTCCTCTACCAAAGGGATGAAAACTTGTTAGATGCAAATGGGTTTACAAAACCAAGTATGGACCAAATGGGAAAGTTGATAACCATAAAGCTCGTCTTGTTGCTAAGGGGTTTTCACAAGTTGAAGGCATTGAATATACTGAAACCTTCTCCCCTGTTGCCAAAATGAACTTTGTCCGCCTTGTTCTTTCCCTTGCTGCCTCTTTCAAATGGGAAGTCCATCAGATGGATGTTAAATCCGCCTTCAGTGCATGGGGACTTGCATGAAGAAATCTATATGGAACAACCTATTGGCTTTATACAAATAGACTCCAGTCTTGTATGTCGGCTTAAGAAATCCCTTTATGGTCTCAAGCAAGCTCCTCGGGCTTGGTATGCGAAAATGGATAGCTTTCTTTTAGAATCTGGCTTTCTAGGTGTCATTCTGATAATACTGTCTACACCAAGAAAGTGGTCAAGTCTCTTATCAAAGAATTTAGACTTCTGTGATCCATGACATTTGTTTAGAAATTTTTTGGAAAAATCACATAATTGATTATTTGTCGACGCGTTTCGAACCAACTAGTGTGGTTCATCGTCAGGACAAGTTGAAGACACAGATCAGTTCAGCGTGTTAAATAGACTAAGCAGAGACTCCAACCGTTAGTCTTTCTAGATGTTGGAGTCTCTGCTTAGTCTATTTAACACGCTGAACTGATCTGTGTCTTCAACTTGTCCTGACGATGAACCACACTAGTTGGTTCGAAACGCGTCGACAAATAATCAATTATGTGATTTTGCCAAAAAAATTCTAAACAAAAGTCTCTTATCATTCTTGTTCTTTACATTGATGATCTTATCCTCACTGGTAGTGATCCAAACCTTATCAACCATGTGAAGTCCAGCCTTAAAAAGAAGTTTGAAATGATAGACTTAGGACACTTGCATTATTTTCTCGGTCTTCAAATCTTGCAATCCAAGGAAGGTATTTCCCTTTCCTAATCCAAGTATGCCTATGATCTTCTACACCATTTTCACATGGAAGACTGTAAGCCATCTCCTTCTCCCTTTCATTCTGGAGTCAAACTTTTAGTCACTTGTACTTCCCCTGAAGTTGACGCTACCTTATACCGTCAACTTGTAGGAAAACTTTTGTATCTAACCCATACACATCCTAACCTTTCCTTTGTTGTTGGCCTTGTTTCTCGGTTTATGCAAAACCCACGTGAAAGTCATTGGAAAGAAGCTAAAATAACACTTCATTATGTTCGAGGTACAGTTCAGTTTGGAATTCATTACAGTGCCAAAGCATCTCCTCTATTGGTTGGTTGCACTGATTCTGATTGGGCTGGTGACCCTGATGATCGGAAGTCTACTGTCGGTTATGTGTTCAGTCTTGGTTCAGGACCTATTACATGGGCTTGCAAGAAACAAGGTGCCATTTCTCTTTCTTCAGCAGAAGCAGAGTATCATGGTGCTGTAGAAGCTAGTAAGGAAGCCTTGTGGCTTCGTTAGATCCTATCAGAGTTTGGCTTTCAGCAACAACATCCCACTATACTTTGGTGTGATAATCAAAGTGCCATTCAACTATGCAAAGATCTAGTCCAACATCAGCGTAGCAAACACATTGAACTACACATGCACTTCATCAGAAAGCTCATTCATGACCATGTTCTTGAAGTGAAATATTGTTCAACAGATGATCAAATTGTAGACATCTTTACAAAGGCTCTCATAGAGGCGAAGTTTACTAAACTTCGATTTATGGTTGGAGTTCAGGAAGTTGTCACTAAGGGGGGATAGGCTCTAGTGCCTCCTTCCTTCTCCTATTGTGTCATATTTGTAAATCCTTCAATCCTATCCCAAGTTGTTCTTAAGGGGGGATGTTAGGATATTCCGACACATAGGAAATAGTTTAAGTATAACTTGGTCTAGTATAGAGTTAGGTAAAGTGTGTTTCTTTACTATGTACATTTGTAACTTACAATCTGACGGTTACGATATGTAGTGATCCGACGGTTCATTCTCTCCTCGGTATTACCGACACTTGATATGTGGCTTAACACCCGATTGGTCCATGATTTCTATTTAATTCCTACATACTTGTGCTATTTAATATCCTACATTACCTATAATGTGCACAAATTTACTTAATGTTATTTGGTTACAAATATATTCATGAGGCATAGAGTTTGAGACCTTAATTTGTAGTCCACTCTTTCTGCATTGTCATCTCCTCATGCTTCCATATTTCTACTAGATATTGTTTCTTAGGATTTTGTGTTTTGTCAAGCCCTCTGCATCGATTTCCCTCCTTTCCTTCCTCCCGTTCACCTATACTACAACAAAAATGTTAAGCTTCTTATTGTTGTGTGTCGTCCACTAGAACCAATGCATTTCTGTTTGATATTAGCCATATTTACCCCCTGAGTATTTAGATATATGTGTTTTCTTGAGTTTACCTTGATGAAGGGCTATTGAACCAAGCCATGAATTATCCTTTTTCAATTACGTGACATATGGAGTGCAACAGAAAACACTTATAAAATCTTCAAAGGAACTCCTCTCGGATTCCCTAGGCACTGGTCTCCTATCGACCTAGAGGCTGTCTCTAGGTTGCTAGGGAATGAATCTACGACAATTTTTACATTCCCTCTATCAAGTGAGAAAGGGATGTGTGGGTTTAATATCTCTCACCTTGGTGACTCCATTGTTTGAATCTTATTGTAAACACCTTGGCGACTCCACTACCTATATCTTTATTTTGTCATCCTGGATTTCAAGAGGCCTCATACTCACTCTAATGCAAAACAACAGAAAACTTCCCCTACATTTGAAATTGACACCACTCACCTAAAGGAGTTTCTAAAATGGTCATTCTTGCCTTCTTGGCCAACAAATGTTCCCCACTATATTTTTCTTTTTTCTTTTTATGGTTATCCTCATTGTTATCACTCATAAATTTTCCCCAGAAGTCATCAGAAGAAGGAAAAGATCGAGGTAACCACAAACCAATCTTTTAAGTATAGGCTCTAGCTAACCTCTGACTCGGAGAGGGCTCTCTATATGATTTATCTTTGTTTGCTGGGATTTTAGGCTAGTTCTGAAAGTTCAGGGGGTTTTGATTTGTATTGAAGGTTGGATTGTGGAATCCTTAAAACAGATGGATAGAATGATGTCTCTGGACTATTGGGCTATGGAGTCAAAGAAGGGCAATAGAACTAGAAGTTAACTCATTAAAGGGAGTGTTCAAAGGGCAAGATAGGAAAGTGAAGTGCAGGTCTTGGGGCTAAATGGGTGAGGTAATCTTAACCAAGGCGAGAAAGCACTTAAGAATTCTCAGACTGAGATTAAAATGAGGAATATAGGATAATCATGAGCAAAGGGAAATTAAGAATCATTTTCTATAGATCAGAGGGAGACTACCTAAACTAAGTAGCAATCAAGAATTCCTTAACTTAGATAATTAGCAGAAAAAATTAAAATGCATAATAGTAAAAATGCAGTGCAATGAAGCAAATTCTGAGATATTATTCCATATTATAGCATTCAGATTTCAGATACATTAAAGATTGTGGGAAATTTTTTAAAGAAAGATAACAACACAAGAGAAAAATACTTGTCTGTACTTCGCTTCACACATGAATCCTGTGAAATGTCTTGGCTTTATTCATTAATCCAGCTTGCTGGACCAAACAGTAATACAATAGCTTATAGTCTTTCAATCAAGAAAGTCTATAGAAATGTATAAGAATCCACACTACGTACTTCGAATTGTGAAGAATTTATATGAAAAATTATTATAAAATATCTCAAACTAACTTGAGATTTAATTTACGAAATACAAATATCTTCTTACAAGAATATAGAGACAACTACTGAACTATTTCATGTTGTCCCTTTTTATGTGGTACTGGTGGCTTTTATGGTTGAATTTGTAGCCCTTTATGTTGGCTTGCAGTTGTGGTCTTTCATGCTGGAATCTTCTTCAACTTTTATCTTTCACCTGATACTCTTTGACCCTGATACTCTTTAACCATGTTGTCCTGTTTTCGTCTGTTTACATGGTTGTTTTATTTTTACTGTGCAGTAACTTTTTGTTGTAAATTTATCACACTAAATCAGTCATTGTCTCCTACCATTCTGCATCAGGTAATTTCACATTCATCATTCGCCTATATATCTCATCAGCTTCAGTGTACTTGGAAAAATTGGGCTTAGTGACGAAAAAGTGTTTAATCTCATGCTGGAGAAAAAAAAGTTCTTGAAGGTGTTATACAAAACTTTGCCTATTAGCAGTGCTTTTATAGATGAAGTGCTAGTTTGTTCCTTAGCCAACTGCGTTAATCTATTATCATAGTCCAGTTGTGTCATAAGTTTGTGATTGATGACCAATGGACTAGGCAATCCTTTCTCCCTCAAAATTTCGGATTTGGCCATGAGTCTATCAGTGGCCACCTGCATGTTGTGGCACTTTTCTTCTAAGTTCATCATTAGGTTTCTCTTGGAAAGGACCTTCCTTATTTCCAAAATGGTTTTTGTCCTATCTTCTATATTGAGCTCCTAGAGCTCATATTTTTTGTTGTTGTTAAGGAAGTGGATGAGTTTATTGCCATCCTCTAGCATTTCACCCAATTCCTCCTTGACTTTCTAAATAGATGGCCAAATATCCTCAACAGAGTCTATGATCTTGGCCCATAACATTTCCTTGGCTTGCCCTAATGGTTTTTCCAATGTTAGGTCCTTTTCCAAGGCTTTAACCTTTTCACTCATCCTGTTTTCTTTCTGTGCCTCCTCGTTTTGCATAATTTGTGCAAGTTTATAATCAATTTCTAAACTTGCTACCTTTTCCTTCAATATTTTCATTTCTGTAGCCTGAATTGACATTTCTTCCATGGATTTAACTAGTTCAACTACTTTTTCTCCTGATGTACCTACTATTGTTGTAGACTCTGTTGTAACTGGCAATGCTATGGTAGGTGGAGTTGTTGGTGCAAGTGAATCTGGCAGTGTAGAAGGGATTATTGTAGATACTGTAGGGATGACATTTGTAGAAGTTGATGCAATGTCACTCTGCTTTAATTGGATTAAATTATCCAATTCTTTCTCAGTTTCTTTTATTTGATCATTGAGTTTTAGGACCAAGTCCATAAATTCTTCATGTTTGGTTTGGTTCTCTATGACTTCAAGTGTTTGAGGATGTTGCAACTGAGGTATCTTCAATTTCTTCTTTAGTGCAGCAATATCATCGTTCTTTTTCTTTATCAGCTAGTCAGTAGCTTTTATATCCTTGGGATCATGTCCCAGCTCAATAACCAAGTCTTCCAAAGACTTAATCCTTGTATCCTTGGCTTGTGAGGAGGCCTTCTCTAACTGAAACTGTGTCGAAATGTTGTTCAAAGAGTTTTGTAGCTGATGGGAAGATATGGCTTTACCTGTTAGGGTGGAGTATATCATCTCTCTAGCATGTTTATGCAATTCTATCTGGTCTATTGGATGAATATCCCTTGCCAACAATTCAAAATAAACCCTCTTGAAATTTGATGATGTTTTGGGTTGATGTGCTGTAGGTTTGATAAAGGACATCTGCAGCTTTCACTCCTTGATGTCAAAGGCTGATATTAGCCTTGTTGGATTTGTGGGAGTGAGATTTAGGTATTAAGAATATGTTTGGGCCTTAAGCCTCTCATTTCTCATTTTGATTTCCTTATACCTGTATTTTATGTCCTGGTCTTTGTCATTAAGCCTACTGAAGTAATACACTTCCACACTAAGCTGCCTTTCCAACATATGAGTCTGTGATGTGGAAGGCTCTTGTATGTCTTTAGATGGAGTTGTGGGCCTGTTTCTGTCTACCTCTGTGTTGGTAACATGTGCTGATCCTTCTGTGTATTCCTATTTAGAGGCCAGATTGAGCCTTTGCCTCTTGTTGTGACTTGTTTCCTGTTGCAAATTAGAGGTGTCCATTCTTGAAGTGAAAGCTCCCTCTCTATTTCTTTTTGGATTTTTCTCCTCTTCTTGTGACTTGTTTCCTGTTGCAAATTAGAGGTGTCCATTCTTGAAGTGGAAGTTCCCTCTCTGTTTCTTTTTGGATTCTTTCTCTTCTGGTACATGCAGAAAAGTGCTCTCATCAAGCTTCTTTTCCAAATCAACCAGAGCATTTTCTACATCTACCCTCGTGATGTCTCTGTCTACTAAAGTATTTTCCACCCATTCTATTTGATTTGGATATGCCTCTATCTCTGGTATGGGGTGGTGAATAAAAGGTCCAAGCTTGACCTTTTGCCTTTTCTTGGTAAAGAATTCTAAAGGGTCATATATCCATACAAAAATCCTTTCGAATTTCATTCTTTGCAGGGTTAGGTCTACCTCTTTCCCTGCCTCTCTAGAATTTCATATGAAGGGACCTAATTGGTCTTTGATTTTGAAATAGGCCTTCTTCTTGGCATTGAAAAAGTTGACTTCATCTGCATTGATGATCTATCTGTAATATTATCAGGAAAACAACCTCATAGAGAGGTATCTTGGCAACTTATATGGTGTAAGAAGGCAACCATATATTCTGATTTATGTGTGGTTTTGGTGAAGGTACCAATCACCCACTTTGGTTTTCTTGGAAAGCTAGAGGAATCTTTTTATATCTCGACTTATCCTAGGTGGAGGATTTCCAGGGAGCATAGTCATGATTGGATACACAAAAGAATCTATGAAGTCTAAGTATGTATATGGTGATCCACACTCATGGAAAAGTGGGGTCCAAAAACTGATAGATCTAGGCTAGCCCCTAGTGTCAAGTTTCTCGAGAGTGAAAGGAAACTTATATGAATGATAATACAAAAATAGATGGTACAGTACAAAAGAGTATTTGAATACTCTCTCATTACCCATTTTTGTGAACTGCTCATGCATTCTATCAACTATGAAACTGGAAAAGTCATATATGGTTGAAGAAGGCTACCCTACGGTATAAATGGACATGAAAGCAAGAATAAGGTCACCAATATATTCACTAGTAGAGCAACCCAAAACACAGGATATCATGGTTACAATGTTCTAGCCCCATTTAGAGAAAATAGTTGCTACATAAGGAGGGGTATCCTTAGGGATGTGTTTATCCTCTCTAATGAAGGTTTGGAACAACTAGGCCAATATTAATGGGATTAGCTTGGGATACTAGTCCAACAGGTCTCCAATGAGAGTGGGGTTAGGTTTGGCCCTGGTTGGAACTACAACATTTAATTAATGGACTCGGTTGTGATAGTGAAAAGGACCTTCTGGTCATGAGACATTATGTCTCTATGGCTGGGGACGTAGCATGCATAGCCCGTACGGACAACTTCTGGAAAGATATGAACTCAGGGGAACTAGTATCTAGGTAAATTGGACTCCTAGAGGCCAATATCATCTATATGGTTCAAGTATCTATCTTTTCTTAAGAAATGAATTTTAAGCAGGAGTTCTATTGCAGTTGTGTCTTTGATTTGGAAATCCATGTCAGCTAGGGGAAGGTGGTCTAGGTCTAGGTGTGGAGTAGTAATGGGTCTAATATCCATGGCGATAGGGGAAACCATAATTCAGTTCTTGTGGATTTGAATTATGCTTTGGGGGGTTTTATCAAAGGTTTTAAAACGTTTCAGAGGGTTTAGGCAAGAAATTCTTAAATTGGTAGTATCTCTAATCAATTTCTTAATTTAAAATGTTGCATAGGCTAAAGGTCTCGAAGTTTGCAAGGGTAAGAGGTAATTTGTGGTGAAATACCTAGAATTGGGCAAATTGGCTCTAAAAATGGTGTTTCACGGAAGTTGAAATGGTTGGTGTGGCCCTAGTATGGTCTGAAAAGGTTGGTTGGGATGTCTGCAACATCTTCTGGAGTAGAATTGGAAGTCTGTGGGTAATTTCGACGTTTATAGTGGTCGCAAAGGTTTACACAGCTTACAAAGAGAATGCACAGAAAAAAGGGTGAAAGAGGGCTTCACGGCCTCTTATAGAGAAAATCATTAAATTTGGCGGGTTTCACTTTTGGATGAACTGTTGATGATTTTTTGGTTGAGTGGGGGAAATGGTTTTGGAGGGTCGTCGCACCGCTTTTGTGGTGCGAGTGGTTTTCTGGATGGGTCACCCGATGCCATACATCATCTAACACGTAGCATCAGGGGCCAGGAGAAAAACCACTTTATCGGGTGGTTATTGTTTAGCCATCGGGTGCAGCCGATATGGTTGTGCATTGTTGGATGTGGGGGAGGGATGATCAATAGTATTCGGGAGGCAAAGTTGCGCAGGGGGCAAATGATGAGAGTAACTTAAGTTTTTTTTTACCTATGTAAATTAAGTGAAGTTATATCAGGATAAGGGGTATTTTATATTAGTTTTTATTTAAACTAAGGGTTTGGGGTATTTTATGTAGGGCTTTAATTATTTATAGGAAAAGGGTTATAATGGGTTTATATAAGAGAGTTAGTTAATTAATATGAAAGCGATGGAAGAGTGGGTTTTCCTAAGTAAAAAGGGGTAAAGTGCATGCGATTGCGCATTCTGATTTATACTTAGGATAAAAAAAATTGGTGGGTTTTTTGGTGAAATACGATTTACATGTGGATGAGTCACTTTTCCTAGGTAAATGGTGTTTAAACCTTAGGAAAAAGGGATTTTCTTAGGTTAATGAGGGGAAATGGATTTTATGAATGGGGAATGTGTTTTATATGAAGGGGGTTTTAGCACTTATGCCCATAAGTCATCAAGCCAAGGGTTTGGTCCCTCCAAAAGTCAGAGAAATGCTCTGAGCCCCTTTTACTTAAAGGATTTAAGTACTAAAACTTATTTATGGGAAATTAGCGAAGTAAAGGGGTAAAATGAATGAGGGGATTTTAAATAAACCATACTATGAACCATTGTCTTTGCTTTGTTTACTACTTATGCACATTTTAAAGATGCATTTAAACATGAGTAATCACTTGACATTTGTGCAACCTTTGTTCTACTTACTCATTCACTTATGCTACCATTTTTTCTTTACTTTATTTGGGCGCACTTAGGCTAGCAAACCCTTATCAATATTTTTCTTTTCTTTACAAAGTAAACTATCTAATTCTAACCTTATCTCATCCAAGGGCTCAAATTTAACTGACGAGCTCCTTTTATTCACTCTACCTATCTAATGATCTGCCAAGATTAAACCATTTGGTCAAATTTTATTCTCTAACTATAAACATAAAATTCAAAGCATGGTATAATCAAGATTAAACGGTTTGATTGCCATGGATTGTGGCATGAGTGACAAGCTACACACAATCATTATTATGCATGAAAGTAAATAGTAGTGGCATTTTGACTTGAACACTTTCATGGTCTGTTTTGTCTTTTGGGGTTCATATATCTTTCATTTTTTATTGACATTTTCTTATTCTTTTTGTCCTTTGTTTATTCTTTTAGGACATACCCTCTTTACATTTTTTAATTTTTTAATATGGAAAACATTTGCAGAAAGAAAATGTATGTACAATATTATAA
The DNA here is from genome assembly GCA_000404065.3 of Pinus taeda. NCBI lineage: Eukaryota > Viridiplantae > Streptophyta > Pinopsida > Pinales > Pinaceae > Pinus > Pinus taeda. The sequence continues at coordinate 47,429 of APFE030267023.1, read as the reverse complement.
GGCTTAATCTTAGTCATTCAAAATTATGATTCCTATTGGTATAGGAACCTAACACTCATCATGTCCCTTCAGTTCATGAATGGTATACCTATTTTCCTAGTTTCTGTGGAAACACGGATAGATGTTCGGACCAACACCTCAGGGATTATCATGAATGCATGGAACAATAGGGTATTGCTTTTGAAGATGTGAAAATGAAATTGTTCGTGTCTTCTTTAGATGAAGATGCTAGAGTTTGGTATAGAACAATACCACATGGAAGCACATCTTCCTTAAAGAGCTTTCACATAAAATTTAATCATTATTGCAAAATATTATATCCACCGGATGCTCTATTTGAAGATTGTTTTGCTCATTTTAATGTTGAAAATATTTCTAAGGTTAATGATCCTGCTGAAGATGTTTGTGGGGCCCAAATCTAAGAAAAAATGTACTCGCATCAAGAAGCACCACCCAATGATCAAGAAAGAGAAGAAGGAGACATTATCAAGCTGCAAACAAACCCTCAAAGGTCTTATTTTTTTAGATTGTATGATTCTCCTTCTTATGATTCGTATGATTCCGATGGGATGTTGATAAATGCATGAATACAAAAGTCCCAATCATGGGAAGCTGCACAAAAAGACGAGGCCCACTAGGAGGTTAACAAAGAGGTTCCAGTTTACAACTCACATCCTTCATATGGAGAACAAGTCCAAGAAACTAGTATTCAAGTTAATAAAGATTATCCAATCTATAATTCAAATGATTCAAAAGAGGATGAGACTGTTGTAGACGTTCAAAGGGATTTACTTACCATCAAATGGGGAGAAGACTACTAGCATCAACTTCTTCAAGTGGAGCCCAAAGTTGAAGAGTTGAACAGTATTTGTGGCTTCCCCAACCAAGAAGATATTGGTTAGTAGACTTTTCAAGAAAGTGCGGCAATGACAATTTTATCTTATCAATTCTATGACCCAGTAGTTGACTACATGAAAACATTATTTGGTCAGTAGGAGATGTTGTTTCTAGGGTATGCATCAAGTTTTTTGTTTGAATATTTTTCATGGTGCATGCTTGTTTTGATTTTTAAATTTTATCAGCACGGAGGCATTAGGTCCAACACCCAAATTCTAACTTGGTACCATTGGAAAGTTGACCTCACTTGGGTGAATTAAGCCCTATGGATAAGTAGGAGTTGTATATAAATAATCTCATTAGCTGATCATTTAATTTCCATTTGCTACAGTTTATATTTATGCATTTCAATATTATGAGGAAAGGACTCTCAACAAATAAAGTTCCATGGATATTTTATAGTTTTATAGGTTCATTATATTTTTGACTCCATGCCCAATGGTGAAGGCTACTAGTCTACAAGTTCTCAGCACCTTTCCAGCAAGGCATTGTCCCCAGTTAGAGCCAATGTTGTCACTTATTGCAAAAACTATTTTCATTTGTCCAAAAAGTAAATGAGCAAAGAAGTTTGCAATCATCTTCCAAGCATCAAAATGACTCAAAGCCGAAATCATACCCTTTCCACTAGAAATTTCTTTGAACAAACTTTCCAACGATATGTGGAAGTCCAAAAATGTACTCCTAGATCAGAATTTATGGTCTTCTGAAGTTTCAAGGATTGAAGCCTTATGATGGCATATTAGAATATCAAAGATCACAATATCGAAGGCCTAGAGATATCAACGGTTAGAGATATCGACAGTTAGGCATATCGGCAATCGCATATCAACAGTCAAGTATTAGCACATTGAAATGACATAGCATTGGCACATTGGAAGATCGACAATGGGAGAATCAGAACTTTTGAAGGTGACATCATTTTAAAATTTGTGACAAGGTAAAGCCTTGATAGTGTTAAAACTTGTCAGGAAATCCAATAAGGATTAACAAAGGATTTCATCACAAAAACAAAGGTGGATGAGCCCTTTTCTCTCTCCTCAAGAAGGACATGTGGAAGCATATGATTAGTTCTGATAACCTACACATGGAAACATATGATTGGGTCTAATAATGACACATGGTAGGATATGATTGGTTCCAATAAGCTACACGTGGCAGCATATGGTTGGCTCTGATAAATACACATAGCTACATATGATTGGTTCCGATAAAGCTACAGTGGCATTTGATGTCAGCATGATGTGGCGGTACAGCTGAACACTTGGTAGGCAGTTTTAGCATTTCTAGGGGCCTAAAGGGGCAAATCGGGATGACATGTGTCACAACTCAGGAAGTGCCACATGGATTGATGATGTCATATTGGTGGTTGGCATATCGGAGAATTATAATTTCACAACTCCAAAGTTATTTCCCTGATTGGAAATTTCTGATGAGAGGGGCTCCGATATTGGGCTAGCACATGGTCTAGAACAACTTAAAGGACTAGGGGCGCAAAGCACTTTACAAAGAAAAAATGGCCCCTGACAGGAAAAAAATTCTCTATCACCTTAAGGCTAAGTAGTAGGTCACAACCCTCAGTCCTATGATGAGAAATGTAGAAAAGGGATAAACAAAAGGGGCCAAGGAGAAATGAAAGAAACTTGGAGGTTCAAAAGCAGGGCTATTTTTCTCAAAGCGGGAGGTGATAATACCAAGTTATTTTACCACTTTTCTAATGGTATAAAGGCTATCAACACTGTATGGTCCCTAGAAGATGAGGATGGCCGCTCCTACTCTTCCTTCAATCAACTTGCCTCCTTGGCCACCTCCCATTTTAGACAACTTTGTAAAGCACCTCAGGAAGCTACTTTGGCAGAAATCATTAAAGTTTCTAGCCTCTTCCCCAAATTTGTTGATGATGATGCAGAGGAGGACCTAAATTGACCTATATTAATGGGGGAGTTGGAGGCTATCCTCAAACGGTTTAAGAAAGACAAAAGCCCTAGACCAGATGGCTGGACTATTGAATTCTTTCTAACCTTTCTTGACTTGTTGGGTCACAATCTCCTACAAGTGGTTGAATAATCTAGGACCACTAGCCATATGTATCACACTTTCAACTTTACCTTCATTGCCCTCATTCCTAAATCGGATTTTCCCCGTACCTTCTCTAACTTCAGACCTATCCCTTTATGCAACTGTATTTACAAAATCATTGGAAAAATCATAGCCAATCATATCAATTCCATCCTCTCTAAACATATATCTCAAGAACAATTTTCTTTTTTGGAAAAGTGTCAGATCCATGAGGCTATTGCCATTACTCAAGAAGTTTTACACTCCATTCACACTAAAAATATCAAGGGCATCATTCTCAAGATCGATCTTGCAAAGGCCTTTGATAGAGCCAGTTGGCTATACATCTGAATGTTACTAAGTCATCTTGTCTTCCCTATCTTTTTCATCAACTGGCTCATGTGTTGCATCTCATTGACATCATTTAGTGTCCTCATTAATGGATTTGCCTCAAATTTCTTCCATGCAGAATGAGAACTCAGTCAAGGATGCCTCTTATCTCCCTTGCTCTTTCTTTTGGTAATGGAGGATCTGAGGAAACTTATAAATGATGAATGAAATTTTGGGATACTAAAAGGCATCAAGATCGTTGATAATTGCATCATTGAACACCTTTTATTCATGGATGGCATACTCATCTTTCTGAATGGATATATCAATGATACCTCGATCCTCAACTCGGCTCTTAAGATATTTTGTAAAGCAATGGGTATGTTGTGTAATAATTTAAAGTATACTTAACCAGAACATGGATACTCCCAGCATGAATTTTTTTTCCTTACAGAGATTCCCTTTCACCTCACTGAATTTTGAGGACATAATCAAATACTTAGGCTTCCATCTTAAACCAAACAATTACATAATTGTTGATTTGACCTGGTTGCTATCCAAGATCGAAAAAATATTCAATATCTTGCAACATAGATGGCTCTCATGCCTTGGTTGGTTAGTTCTCATAAAATCAGCTCTTGAAGAAAATCCAGTATATTGGATGTCTTTTGCCTAGATCCCTAAAGACATCCTCTCCAGAATCCAACAAATCTACTGCAAATTCTTGGGAAAGGATCCAAGGATGTACACCCTTTTGCTTGGACTAAATGGGACCACATTGCCTTGCCTAAAAAATGGGGAGGTTAGGGTTTGAAAAACCTTTTGTTTTTTTCTAGGGCACTTGCTGCAAAGCTAAGCTAGCATATCCTTACATCTGATCATTTATGGGCCATGGACATGAAATATAAATACATCCATCTTCTCAGTCCAATTGAATGGACCCAGAATCTTCCACAGAATAGACCTCATAGCTACACGATTTGGCATTCCATCCTTCACTTTGTTGAATTTATCTGTAATGGACTTTCTTAGAGGATTGTCTTTGGAAAATGGGTGCATATTGGAAACGATCCCTGGTCTGGCAGCAACAATGCAAACACACTCTCACCTCGACTCAATCACTTATTAGAACAAGTTGGCATCAAAACTCTTGACCAAATTGTTGATCTGATCTAGACTAATATCTTCTCACAAGCCTGGAAATCAACACTTGAGCTTGACATACCTGCAGAATGGGAACATGAATGGACCGAATACATCAATTCCCTCAAGGAATATCATATTAGAATATTGGATAGAGATGATGAGCTTCTATGGATTTTTTCCCAACATGTTAGATATACTCCCAAGGATGGATACCTTTTTATATATGTTGATAATAAACCTCAGATGTTGAGCTGGTGGTGAAATCCCCTATGGAAATTGAAAACCCCCCCAAAAGGAAAACTCCTTATGTGGTGTATTATTCACAACAAATCCCCATGGGTGAAAATCTACAAAAGAGATCTTTCTACGGTCCCTCTTGGTGTGCACTATGTAGAAATGTCGATGAAAGTGTTGATCATTTATTTTTACACACTCCAGTCTCCAGTTATTTTTGGAAAAATATCTTACACTTGCACAACATCATCATCCACTGGAATGGACAGTATTTTCCTATAGCTTGGCGCTCTTTGTGGAATCAAGCAACCCTCACAAAGCTTCATAATCTCCCTATACTTGTCTACTAGGGTATTTGGATCAATAGGAACTCAATCATTTTTCACAACAAATATCCTAATTGGACAATAATTGTTTCTCATATATCATCACTCTATCATCTTATTCTTGAGGATGATCCCAAACAATCTAACAGGATTATCTCAGATGAGATCATTGACACATCCCTTCCATGGGCATAATTTGATGGATCTGCATAGCTTGATGGTTGTGGGGGGTGAGTGGTTCTTTATCTAAATAATGATCTGCATTACAAAATTAAAATTGGACTTTTTTCGTGGCACAAACAGTTTCACTGAACTTAGGAGCCTCAGACATCTTATGTCTTTCTCTACAGAAAAGGAATGCAGGCACTTATAGATCTTTGGTGACTCCAAAATCATCATAAATTGGTTCAACCAAAAATCTACTTGTCACGTGCACACACTGCGGAATCTCTTAGATGAATTTCTACTATTAAAATCACAATTTGATTTTGTTTCTTGTCACCATATTCACATGGACAGAAACCAACTTTCTGGTCAGCTTTCCAAGGAGGGAATGATCCTTCCACGTGATCACTAGATAATTCAAGATTAGATAGGGCACACCTTCTATCAATGCTTTCACATGCCTTTCGCAGATACAGGGATAGCTATACCCTAATTTTTAGGATATCTTTTGTTTTGGATATGATCCACTATCATGTCTATTTTACTGAACTGTAATTTTTGTTTATCTTATGCATATTTCTCAAAGTATATCAGGTTACAATCATGTAACAAACATATTTATTATGTAGGTGCCAAGGCCACCAAATTTTGATATATTCTTCCTGTTAAAGCATCTACAACATCTAATTTTATATATAAATGAAAGTTATGATTTTTCCTTGGGGAAAAAAAAGGAGGCACGGACATTTAAACTCATTGTTTTCGTAATTTCTATTAAGAATAAATTTCTGATAAGGAGTAGCTATGATATAACACTATGGCTATTGTTGTCACCCTCTGCATTATTTGTTTTTTGTTGTCTAAAGGATGAAAAAGAGTAGAGAGGTTTATAGATATATTCTAAGCCATAGAAACAATCAAAGATAAATCATACCTCCTCCAATGGATGATGCTCAGAATTGGCTTTCCAATGGTATATGGAACTCCTCAAATGGACCCAGAGTTAGAAGTTATAGAAAATCGAAGTTACCCTTGAAAACCGGAAGCCATGGAGAAAATGCCTTAAGGGAAAATCCCACAATTAGAGATCAGAGATCCCAGTAGTATGTGAATCAACCACTACAAAGAAAATGCGAGGGAAAGTGGGCTGACAGGGTAAACACTGGGATTATCCTTGAAAAATGTGACAAAGGAATTCAATGCAAAACCAAGGGCAGATGGGCTTTTTCTCTTTCCTCAAACTACACATGTGGCTACATAAGGTTAGCTCTGATAGGTGACACGTAGTGGTATAGAGAACACATGTCATGATCATATGGTATTTTCAGGGCCCTATGGGGGAATATCTGAGTGACACATGTCACCACTCAAGAAGCAACATGTGGTAGTGACGACGTGACCAATCGATGGTAACAATGTATTGTGCACCAAAAGGAAGTCATCGAGAGCGAACTTCCAATTCGGGGGCTCCGATATGGGAGTTGACCCATGGTCACAAGAAGAGAAAGGAATCAAGAGCTAAGCAGAAGAGGTGATCGAAAATCGGTGATTGCAAGTTTTTGGAGGTCATACCAATGGCATGAGGCAGAAAGTGTCGATTGTGATATTCTAAGTGGGCCCAATTGGTGATTGACATTCGCAGTATCGCAAAGGTGGTCCAGTGTAAAGATTGATGATTTCACAGATAAGCGAAATTTCATGTAACAAAGGAAAGGGTCCCTCAGACATGAATTAAAAGGCTTTAACTACCTTGGACTAAACGTCTAGTTATAGCCCTCGGTCATATGATGAAAAAGGGGAAGGGCTCAAATCACATGGGGGCTAAGGGGGATCAAAATTCAAGGTTTTGCAAGGTGTTTCAGTGTAAAGTACTAGTGCAGGAAAATCCCTGATATTGTATCATGGATGTTTTAAAAGGCATATTAGGTTTTGATAGTGTTATACATGGAACTCAAAGGGATGAATTAGTCGGGAGCTACAATCTACGAGAAACATAGAAACCATCACAATGATCACTCTCGGTCCCTGCAAGTGGAAAATTAGAGTTTTTAAGACCGAAAGTAACAATTAATCAACCTGGAGTCGGTAAGACATGATGCAACCGAATGTGGCTAGATGAGAGGCCATCCGAGGAAGCGACAAGGAGATATTTTCATGAACCAACTTTTAGTTTTCATGATCTTTATTTAGTTTTTTTGCAAGTCCGTAATTATGTTATTTGTAACCAACAGTACCATTATGTTGTAATAATTGAAGGCGTTAGAGCCTGCACACCTAGAAAGTTGATCGTTTAGACTGCTGGATGCTCAACCTAATATATTTTTGTAATGGATTTTCAAGCTCTCCCTTGCCTCATAAAAGGGAGGAAGAAATACTTAGAAAAGGTTCGGAATTTTGGGAAAGACGACTCTTCTACGAGATGTTTCCTGATTTCATAAAGACCTTCTTGAAGCTTGTTGTATTCTTGTTTTTCTAAAGAGATTAATACGAATTTTATGGTGATTCCAACTGATTTGGATTGTAGTATGTTCTTCTCTCTCTGTTTTTGATATATTTTTTTAGTTATTCATAGATTACATGTCATAGTAGTAGCTAGTTATGTTTCCATTTAGATACAGATTCATTTAAATAAAAAATGTTGGTGGATAATGCTTGTTTCAAGGTGGAAATCAAGTCTTTAAAAAGCACTCTATTCATCTTAGCAGTTCATAGCATCTTCTATTTCCCATTTCTCTCTGAGTCTTGATATATATGATTCTTATGTATTAAGCCATAAATGATGGATTCATCCTCTGTCATCCGCCGCCATTTATATATGTTTCAACAACTAAATCACTGCAAATTTTGGGTCTTATTTGGCCACCTTAAATCAAATATTATTTCCTAAGTATTCTTGTATATCAATTTCATTCAATTTGGTATTTTTATGAATGGTTCAGGACCAAATTCATTTGTATTTGAGTGACATAACTGAAGTGGTGCAAGCCTCTACTCTGAAATCTATCAAGCACTCCCTTAATATGTCATAGGAATTGGTCTACAATCAACCCAGAGGTTGTCTCTAGGAAGATTTTCTATCTCTTGAAGTACTTGTGCTCCTAGTGCTAGAAAACGCTACAACATCTTTTTGGCACTGTTGTCGGGGAATGGAATTGTGAAATACTTTTCCCTGGGTATGAAAAATATTTACATTCCCTCTGTTAGGTGAACAAGGGAAGTGTGGGATGAATATCTCTAACCTTGGTGACTCCACTATTTCAAATATTATGATAAATACCTTAGCGACCCCACTGTCTGAAATTATAGCTAATCATTATGGCTTATTAGGCACTCCATACTCACTCAAATACCTCACAACAAAGAACTCCCTCCTCCATATCTGACTCAGAAAGAATAATCTCCAAAATAATTTGGAAAGAAAATGCCCCAAATACTAATGTGATTATCTCTTCATTTCCTGAAACATTTGCATCTAGTTCACAAAGGGAAGTAATCCATTGTTTTGAACTTCCTTCTAGAATTCTGGTATATCCTCTAGAAGGCGGTCATATATTTAGTATTGCATCCATAAAGGTCAAAGAAGAAGTTGAGGAAATAAAATACACACTCCAAAGCACCCTCACCCATAGTGTGAACATTTCCTCATTCCACTGTCAATTTGACGTCTTACCATTTTTTATCCCTAAAGCTCCTCTAGTAATTCAAGCAACACCTCCACCTCTAATCCAAAAGGTTGTCCCACGCTTATTTTTAAACAATTATTCCCCCTTAAATCTACCTCAAACCCTAAATGAAATGCCACATGACTACCTAAAGCTCCTACCCAGGTATAATGAAGAGACCAACATCACAACACAAAGACACATAGAGATATTTGGTGCCTTTGCAGAAAATAAGAATGTAGAGCATCATGATGTAGTGCTAAGACTCTTTGTCTAATCCTTGGATGAAGAAGTGATGAAGTGGTTCAAATCCTTGCCCAACAATTCTATTACCATTTGCGAGGAGATGGAGACTTCATTTCTATAGAAGTGGGGAGAGAAGAGAGACCACATATACATCCACACAAAGTTTAATGTTATCAAGAATAAATCTGGTGAGAATATCTCTGATTTATTAAAAGATTTAATAAACTGTATAACAATCTACCTGCTAAAATTTAACCCCCACGAGTTGCTTCCAAAGTAGTCTTTGCTCAGCCTTTTCATTCAGAATTTGGTTTCACACTAAGAGAGAGTAAGTCTCCTTTCTTGGATCAAATTCAAACTGAGGCTCTTGAGGTAGAAACAAATTATACCTCTATCGAAAAGTCTAGAGGCATCAATATGGGAGAGAAGAAAAAGGGGAAGGAGGAGACACCTTCGTCAAGTGGAAGATAATTCCAAGAATAGAGGATAGAGGAAATGGATAAGTTGATAAAGAACTTATCCAACAAACTGACAAGGATGGAGTTGGATAGTAAAAGCCTTCAAAGACAGAACTTCCCAACTGCTAATCGACGATACAATCCCCAATACAAAAGGCCTCCCCTACAGTTAATGCAAAGGGAGATGAAAGAGAAACAAGATCATATTCATCCTCCATTGTACATAGAAAATGATCCAGAGGAACCATCACAGGATGCAAGCACTTTTCAAGGAAACTTGTACTCCTCTTTCTCCAATGAGTAACAACAGCTCAAGACATATGAAGAGGATTAAGAGCTTCATGCCACACTGAATGATGAGGAGATCGATGACTAATGCAAATAGTTCACTAACTTCATGCAAGCTCAGCTGCACAATAAGTATGATTTATGATCATCTAAAAAGAGATCAAGAACACCAGATCATAATGAAGGTAATTTTTCCCACAAGCCCCCTAAGTTTGCTGACAAGGGAAAGAGACATATAAACTAAACTATCTCAAGAAAGAAAGAGTCCTCCGACCCAAACAATCATCAGCCTGAAATCATTAAATAAGGTAATTCATCTCCTCCCACTAAACATGTTCCTTAAAGAGAAAAGGATCTTGTAGAAACTAGCATGGGAGAAAAAAGGCCATGCACTCTTTAACCTCCAAAAAGAACTTGAAAAGTTCAAGATCCAAGACCTATTTTCTGAGATCTTGAAACAACCCACTTATAAGGCCCAAGTCTCTTAGTTTATATTTCCTTCCACTTCAATCCAACCCCTTGATAGTCTAAACATGTAGGAAGAAAGACCTTTGGTAGTCGTTGGACCACATGTTGAGGAGAAATACACTTTCGCCCCAACTTTTTATCTCACTCTAGTAGTACATGACCTATTGCTTCACAATTGCATGTTAGACTTTTTGGCTTCTCATAATTTGATGGCATTATCTATAATGGAGTATATGCATCTACAGATAACTAGACCTTATAAGGAACTCTATTCTTTTGACTCTAAGAGAGTTAAATGCTTGGGGATGATCAAAGACCTAGTGGTAAATTTGGCTCCAATTCTAGCAAAGAGTGTGGTAATAGATATTGTAGTTTCTTACATCCTAGCTAGGTTTGGTATGTTGTTGTCTAGGTCCTGGGGATCTAAGATTAGAGGGTCTATCAAGATGGATCTAACTTATGTCATCATCCCTATCTTTGGTGGGGAGAAAAGGAGGCTCTATAGAGAATCCAAATTCGTTAAAATAGTCACCAAAGTCGATTTCTCTAGAAATGCACCTGTGTATGAGATAGAGAAAGACATCTCCTACTTTACATTGGAAGAAGATGAATCCATCCTAGTAGAAACATAGATATAGCCTGCAGTTAAAACGAAAGTAGCAATGTATGGAAGATGTATTTTGATGGGGAAAATTCAAAAGGATGAAATGGGTAGGAGTATTATTGAGATCCCCAAAAGGTAATTTAATCCCTCTTTCTTTCAAATTGGATTTTGAGGCCACCAACAATATGGCAGAATATGAAGCACTACCACTGGGCATGCAAGTGGTAAAGAATATAAATGTCGACTTCCTGAGAGTATTTGGATATTTTGATTTGGTATTCAAGCATATCAAAGATCAATGCAAACCAGGCACCCTCGACTAAGGGCCTACAAAAACGAAGTTTGGGACTTGATCGACAAATTCTTCTTGGAATTTAATGTCCAATCCTTGCCAAGAGAAAGAAGTAGAATGGCTAATATTCTTTCGCTATAGCTACCAACAACTTTAAGCCACCACAAAATCCTCTACTCATATATGAAATTGAAGTCAAACACAAACCCTCAATGCCTAACAATGTGGAACATTGTCAAGTGTTTGAGGACGATGAGAAAATCAAGCGATTCATGGAGGTTATTGGGTTTAAAACTATGTGATTGATCAAGAGGAGGAACAAGTGACTAAACAAAAAACAACTGCATGGGAGGAATGTATTATCGGGCACAAAGTTCTACAGCTTAATGGAAATGCTATCCCACGGGGACTAGTTCCTTTGGACAGGATTTTCAAATCAAATGATATGACTATTAAACCTGTTGAATAAGATGCTGAGGAGCTGGTGGAAGATTGCAACATAGGCATAGAGGATGAACCCCGGTTGATCAAGCTATCTGTTAGTGCTTGATATTTCACCTCAGGCTGAGAAAGGTAAACCTTCAAGGCAACATCAAACCATTCAGCCCCGTAGCTAGCCCTATGGGGTAGGAGAAGGCTCTCTCCGGTCAATCTTAGTAAAATCTTCAATGGCGAGATGACCCACAAGGTAACACAGATATTAGGCTAGTAAACTGATAAAAGGGGTTTTTAATAAAATGACGGGGTTTTTCTGGGCTGCTTGGGCAAAATCACAGCTTGAACAGAGAAATATAATGAACAACACAAATTATCGACTGAGGCAAGGTAGGCAAGAAATTTAGCATCAAACTTAAATTTAAATGGGATGGCAAGACTGGTGAGGAGCTGACAAGGGAAAACAATAACTTTGAATCCTTGTCAAACAGAAGAAAACATTGAACATGAACAAACTTATAGGCAGAGCATGGGAGGCATGAATTCTTACCTAAACACTTCATTTGCTCAGTTAGAAATGATCATGTAGTGAAATGAAACATTACAGATTACATATGAAACAAGAGAAAAACTTATGCTAAATTATCATACCACAGGGATCTCAGAAGTCAAAGCTGTGAAATTTTCATTAAAAATCTTTGCCAATGACTGTACAATGAAACTCTGCTACGCTACAGCAGCTCTCATCACTCAGAAACTCTCCCTTTTTTCTCTCAAATGAATTTTTAATACCATAAATACAATACTGCTAAGGAGAAAAACAAATCGACCTCACAACCCCAGTGTTGTTTCAACTGAAATTACAAAAATAGGAAAGTGGGTTTTCACCTATTCTAAAACAAAAACAACAGATCGAGCCACAATCCGGGCGTTGTTTGAACAATTACAAAAATTATGAAAGGGCGTTTCAACTACTCTAAACAGGGTACAATGTTTCTCTAAATCTTATGATAATTGGCCAATTAAGAGATAAATCTGGAGCAAAAATCCCATGAAATCGTAATTGAGGATCGAAATAGGCGAATTCGTTTCTTTTGAAATCTTTGGAGCGCTGATTAACTGAGGTTATAGATAAGAAAACGAATCCTATCCTTCTGGTGACATATATCTTTTTTTATTTTTGGCTGAAGTGAAGGGCCAGGTGTCAAGGATGTGCGCCAAATTCTTCTCTGCTCCTTGTTTGTCTGTCATTGTCCGTTGAGTCTGCACCATGTTCGCTTCCAGCCAGGTCAATAAAAGAAAGCTTCCCAACCGTGTTTTCCCCTTTCATCTCACTGACGTGTCTCTTAACAACCAGCTGTAATATAGCATGAGATCGCGAAGACTCCTAATTGGCACCTGTTGAACCAATACTTCGAGATGCATTTCCCTTTTCAAAATAATCCCCATAACCTGAACATCTGAGATTTAGAATTCAACAATGCAAACCTGTTGTCGGCCATCCTCCCACATGCATAATTTCAACCAAGGCTTTGACTTATATAATTGGCATCTGCAACTAATGATAAACTTTTCAAATGTACCACGTGATATATATGCCTGAATCAAAATAGAAATTTTCCCATATTCATCCTCATGGCTACCTTGCACTTCCAAGGGGCATAACCTGTAGCGTAAAGTTTCTAGCTCATGATGCTCCTCCTCTCTGACCATAATATTGTCAAACTCGAGTGAGTGAGCCACAAGATTTATAAGCTCATTGTCTTAGCATCTCGTTATAATTCTCAACACTAACATATTGAATGTAGAAGTGTCTATCTATACGTCCAAGTTCTGTGCCATAAAAGTTGCCACTCTTCTCATCAAACCTGATCCTTTTTTTCCTTGTCGAATGCACGAGCAGCATCTGTAACAAGTGCTCTTCTTCTTGCAAACAATGAAGGATCTAAGCATATGCAACGCCTTCCAGTAGCCCTCATAAAGGATACAGTCACCATACAATATAGTAGAAGTCTTTGTTTTACAATCTGCGAATTATGCTCCAAGCGGTAATTCATATACCTGGCCAATGTTCTCCCTGTCAACTTGTTTCAAAGCTTCAAAACTCCTTCGGTTTCCAAGGAATTCACTCCTCTTTACTGGGACATAACCAAGATCTAATGCTTTGTTGCTGGCATACAGAAGTCTAAGGCAATCTGCGTGCTTTGAATCTGTATGAATTGCTACTTCTATTTCATCTGGTGACAAGTTTTCCTGGTAAAAAGAGTAGATATAGTCTAAAATCTACAAACGTGTGAAGCCTTTCTCACTGAAGAAAGTCCTCACTGATGGACCCATCTCTCCAAATCGGTCAATTGGAAATAATATTGTCAAAAATGCACCCTTGTAAATTACCTCTCGTTTCTCACTCTCTCTCATTGGTTGAGTTAAAACTGCATCCTCTGAAATGCCACTAAGGGCTTTAGAATGTCTTCCATCATCACGTGCATCAAAGAACATGGAAGTCCGTCCTCTTTTTGTATACTTTTTTCATCATATGCTCCATCTATGGCCAAGGTATTACCACTGCCGCATCCATGCCTATTTGTACTCTTTATCAAATGCTTGCTTTGAGAATCATCCAACATGATGGCAATTTGTCTAGCCAGGTCTGCAGAAAAATGAACAAGTCGCTGCATGAATCTCTCCCTTGTTGTCTTCAATACCCACAATGGCGTTACTAAGTTCGTCGCATACCCTATATATTTTTGAACTAATGCTCCCTCACATACAATCATGTGTTGCACTGCAGCCAATGAACCAATGATCCACACAGGTTGCACCTTCTCTCCTTGCGGCCTCAACTAAATTTCACAGCTCTGACCGGAGAGTATAGATCCTGCAGTTTTAGAGACTTCTTTACCAACAGATTGAGAGTGAGATTGAAAAGATATGCTTAGTGACTTGTTATCCTCATGACTGATAGGAGGCAAATAAGAGTATTCAGCATTGGTTTTTGCAACAAGTTGAGAAAATTCTTCTAGAGGCAATCCAGGATGTACAACGCTATTCACACTATAAACTGATTCATCCAACCTTGCATTGAGTCTCACACAACTTACAAACCGAGCCAAAGTGACAAAAAAAAGGCCCTGTCTCAACCCATGCTTCAAATCAAGTTCAAATTTACACCCAGCAAAGCTCTGAACCACATCAAACACATAAGATTGAATTTGTTCTTGAGGATTTTGCAGCTCATAAAATGCATCGTCAGCATTATGTTTCACAACACGATACTGGATGGAGCAAAATAATTGCACAAAGACTGTCCTGAAATTTATCTGAAACCATATGACGAAGTCGCTGCCAGTTGAAGAGCTGAAGAACAAATTACATAATCTGAAAAGTAACATTTAATGATTTCTTCTTCAAAACAGGGTTTTGAAGAAGAATCAATCTCACATTAGACATACAGAACGGAGTCTAACATCGGCTCCACTTGGGATGGCAGCTGCCGCTCCGTGGAGGTGCCAAGAATCGCAGAACTTGGGAGAGCAGACAATGCCTCCTCCCATTGGGCAATGGAGTCATCATCAACACAACTCTTGACTTATTTTCAAACTGAAACTGAACTCAAACAATCTTCACGCAAAGTAAAACGAGATGCTGCCCTTATGGCTAGCTTATTTATTTACAAAGCTACTCTAATCTGTTGTACAAACACTAGATCAGGTAATCCTAAAATGCCAAATTAGCCATTTAAGTAAACCTGAAAATGAAGCCGCTTGAGACTGCTGCCACGAGGTCACAGATGTAGTAGCTGGCAGCCCTTCGTGCAAGTAATGAGCCTGGTCACATACAAGACAGCCTGATCTATCAATCAGAGTGAAAAACATGTCCATATATGCCGCAATAGGATCACGGAAGCTAGACTCTGTTGGCTTCCCCAACTCTGCAAGACATACTTCCAGCTGCACATTGTCAATGTAAACCTCTATAGGCA
This sequence comes from Pinus taeda, assembly GCA_000404065.3. NCBI lineage: Eukaryota > Viridiplantae > Streptophyta > Pinopsida > Pinales > Pinaceae > Pinus > Pinus taeda. The sequence goes on along the minus strand of APFE030267023.1, from coordinate 31,841 downwards.
AATCTATGATTTCTTGTTTCAATGGAGGAATGATTTCCAAAAACTTTTTAGGGTCTTGGAAATCATATGACTGAATCTGGTCATCTAACCATTGAATCTCATCTTCAATTCTTTCAAAAATTAACTCGCAAAATTTAGTTTTGAGGACCGTTAAAGATTTCAACAAATGAAGCAAGGCACTGAAAACATCTTCATCAAATTCAGTATGTGCTAACTTATTTCTTATTTCTTCTAAAGCTTCACACACGGCAGGGTCTGCCACATACCCTTCCATTGCATGAATGGATCAGCAAGCACTGGACTGTCTGGATCGAATTGGAGCCGCCAGGTGAATGGTTCAACCTGCATATGTATCTGACTGCTGTCCACCATCAGCATCAGATCTGCACCTTGATTGCATGTACTGGGACGAGACAATCAACAAGTCGAATGTTCTCCCCAGTATGGTCGCCACTATGTTAGCGCTTGATATTTCACCTCAGGCTGAGAAAGGTAAACCTTCAAGGCAACATCAAACCATTTAGCCCCGTAGCTAGCCCTACGGGGCAGGAGAAGGCTCTCTCTGGTCAATCTCAGTAAAATCTTCAATGGCGAGATGACCCACAAGGTAACACATATATTAGGCTAGTAAACTGATAAAAGGGGTTTTTAATAAAATGACGGGGTTTTTCTGGGCTGCTTGGGTAAATTCACAGCTTGAACAGAGAAATATAATGAACAACACAGATTATCGACTGAGGCAAGGTAGGCAAGAAATTTAGCATCAAACTTAAATTTAAATGGGATGGCAAGACTGGTGAGGAGCTGACAAGGGCAAACAATAACTTTGAATCCTTGTCAAACAGAAGAAAACATTGAACATGAACAAACTTATAGGCAGAGCATGGCAGGCATGAATTCTTACCTAAACACTTCATTTGCTCAGTTAGAAATGATCATGTAGTGAAATGAAACATTACAGATTACATATGAAACAAGAGAAAAACTTATGCTAAATTATCATACCACAGGGATCTCAGAAGTCAGAGCTGTGAAATTTTCATTAAAAACCTCTGCCAATGACTGTACAATGAAACTCTGCTACGCTACAGTAGCTCTCAGCACTCAGAAACTCTCCCTTTTTTCTCTCAAATGAATTTTTAATACCATAAATACAATACTGCTAAGGATAAAAACAAATCGACCTCACAGCCCCGGTGCTGTTTCAACTGCAATTACAAAAATAGGAAAGTGGGTTTTCACCTATTCTAAAACAAAAACAACAGATCGACCCACAATTCGGGCGCTGTTTGAACAATTACAAAAATTATGAAAGGGCGTTTCAACTACTCTAAACAGGGTACATCGTTTCTCTAAATCTTATGATAATTGGCCAATTAAGAGATAAATATGGAGCAAAAATCCCATGAAATCGTAATTGAGGATCGAAATAGGCGAATTCGTTTCTTTTGAAATCTTTGGAGCGCTGATTAACTGAGGTTATAGATAAGAAAACGAATCCTATCCTTCTGGTGACAGATATCTTTGTTTATTTTTGGCTGAAGTGAAGGGCCAGGTGTCAAGGATGTGCGCCAAATTCTTCTCTGCTCCTTGTTTGTCTGTCATTGTCCATTGAGTCTGCACCACGTTCGCTTCCAGCCAGGTCAATAAAAGAAAGCTTCCCAACCGTGTTTTCCCCTTTCATCTCACTGACGTGTCTCTTAACAACCAACTGTAATATAGCATGAGATCGTGAAGACTCCTCATTGGCACCTGTTGAACCATTACTTCGAGATGCATTTCCCTTTTCAAAATAATCCCCATAACCTGAACATCTGAGATTTAGAATTCAACAATGCAAACCTGTTGTCGACCATCCTCCCACATGCATAATTTCAACCAAGGCTTTGACTTATATAATTGGCATCTGCAACTAATGAGAAACATTTCAAATGTACCACGTGATATATATGCCTGAATCAAAATAGAAATTTTCCCATATTCATCCTCAGGGCTACCTTGCACTTCCAAGGGGCATAACCTGTAGCGTAAAGTTTCTAGCTCATGATGCTCCTCCTATCTGACCATAATATTGTCAAACTCGGGTGAGTGAGCCACAAGATTTATAAGCTCACTGTATTAGCATCTCGTTATAAGTCTCAACACTAACATACTGAATGTAGAAGTGGCTATCTATACGTCCAAGTTCTGTGCCATAAAAGTTGCCACTCTTCTCATCAAACCTGATCATTTTTTGCCTTTTCGAATGCACGAGCAACATCTGTAACAAGTGCTCTTCTTCTTGCAAACAATGAAGGATCTAATCATATGCAACGCCTTCTAGTAGCCCTCATAAAGGATACAGTCACCATACAATACAGTAGAAGTCTTTGTTTTACAATTTGCGAATTATGCTCCAAGCCGTAATTCATATACCTGGCCAGTGTTCTCCTTGTCAACTTGTTTCAAAGCTTCAAAAATCCTTCGGTTTCCAAGGAATTCACTCCTCTTTACTGGGACATAACCAAGATCTAATGCTTCATTGCTGGCATACAGAAGTCTAAGGCGATCTACGTGCTTTGAATCTGTATGAATTGCTACTTCTATTTCATCTGGTGACAAGTTTTCCTGGTAAAAAGAGTAGATATAGTCTAAAATCTGCAAACGTGTGAAGCCTTTCTCACTAAAGAAAGTCCTCGCTGATGGACCCATCTCTCCAAATCGGTCAATTGGAAATAATATTGTCAAAAATGCACCCTTGTAAATTACCTCTCGTTTCTCACTCTCTCTCATTGGTTGAGTTAAAACTACATCCTCTGAAATGCCACTAAGGGCTTCAGAATGTCTTCCATCATCACGTGCATCAAAGAACATGGAAGCCCGTCCTCTTTTTGTATACTTTTGTCATCATATGCTCCATATATGGCCAAGGTATTACCACTGCCGCATCCATGCCTATTTGTACTCTTTATCAAATGCTTTCTTTGAGAATCATCCAACATGATGGCAATTTGTCTATCCAGGTCTGCAGAAAAATGAACAAGTCGCTGCATGAATCTCTCCCTTGTTGTCTTCAATACCCACAATGGCGTTACTAAGTTCGTCGCATACCCTATATATTTTTGAACTGATGCTCCCTCACATACAATCATGTGTTGCACTGCAGCCAATGAACCAATGATCCACACAGGTTGCACCTTCTCTCCTTGCAGCCTCAACTAAATTTCACAGCTCTGACCGGAGAGTATAGATCCTGCAGTTTTAGAGACTTCTTTACCAACAGATTGAGAGTGAGATTGAAAAGATATGCTTAGTGACTTGTTATCCTCACGACTGATAGGAGGCAAATAAGAGTATTCAGCATTGGTTTTTGCAACAAGTTGAGAAAATTCTTCTAGAGGCAATCCAGGATGTACAACGCTATTCACACTATAAACTGATTCATCCAACCTTGCATTGAGTCTCACACAACTTACAAACCGAGCCAAAGTGACAAAAAAAAGGCCCTGTCTCAACCCATGCTTCAAAGCAAGCTCAAATTTACGCCCAGCAAAGCTCTGAACCACATCAAACACATAAGCTTGAATTTGTTCTTGAGGATTTTGCAGCTCATAAAATGCATCGTCAGCATTCTGTTTCACAACATGATACTGGATGGAGAAAAATAATTGCACAAAGACTGTCTTGAAATTTATCTGAAACCATATGACGAAGTCGCTGCCAGTTGAAGAGCTGAAGAACAAATTACATAATCTGAAAAGCAACATTTAATGATTTCTTCTTCAAAACAGGGTTTTCAAGAAGAATCAATCTCACATTAGACATACAGAACGGAGTCTAACACTATCAACAAAGATCCCTCAACATTACAAGCAAAGGTACTTAAATCTCTTGAAATCCTATAAAGATGTTTTTTCTTGGCCTTATGATGATTTAAAAACTTTTGATGTAAATATTATGCAACATAAGATCCCCTTGAAGAATGATATGATACCATGTAAGAAAAATCTCAGAAATATTAACCCACTTCTACTTCAATCCATTGAGAAGGAAGTGAAGAAGTTTCTTCAACCTAAGATCATTGTACCACAGAGATACTGAGTTGCCAAACTAGTTCATGTTAGAAATGGGAATGGAGAAATTGGACTGTGTGTAGATTTTAGGAACCTAAACAAAGCTTCTTTGAAGGATAACTATCCATTGCCTAAAATGGACCACATTTTACAAAAGGTAGTTGGCTCTGCTAGGATGTCAATGATGGATGCCTTTTCAGGGTATAACAGAGCGACAATGCAACTTGAGGATCAAAAGAAAACTTCATTCACCACTCCATGGGGGACTCTCGTGTACTCAAGGATGCCCTTTGGCTTAATAAACATAGGAGAAACATTCCACAAGGTAATGGACATATCATTTGTGGGGGAGCAAGAAAACTTTGTGGTGGTTTATCTGGAAAACATCATTCTTTTATCCAAAACAAATGAAGAGAACATTGAACATATAAAACTTAACTTTGAAAAGTGAAGAAAGTACGGATTGTCCATGAATCCTAAGAAATCCCATTTCGCTTTGAGTGAAGGAAAGTTATCGGGACACATGGTAGCACAGGAAGGGGTAAATATAGATCCTAAGTGGGTGGAGGCTATCAGTCAGATTTCCTTGCCAATGAATAAGAAGGAGGTCCAAGTCTTCTTAGGGAGGATTAATTTCTTGAGAAGATTTGTACCTAACTATGTTGAAATAGTGAAAGGAATTAAAGAAATGTTAAAGAAAGAGAATGAAGTAAAGTGGAATCTAGATTCCCAAGAATCCTTCTCTCAAATCAAAAGATCTTTTGCAGAGGATTTGGTGCTAGCTAACCCAGACTATTCAAGGCCATTTTATATATTTTCTTTTGCCTCCCCCTATACTATACCTGCAATGTTACTTCAGAAGAATAAGGAAGGCCATGAACAACCCATAGCTTTCTTCAACCAGGTGTTGCAGGATGATGAACTAAAGTATAATATATTGGAAAAACAAGTATATTCTCTAGTCAAATTCTTTGAAATATTTCAGAGTTTATGTGTTACACTCGAGCATCGTGGTTTATGTCCCAACAATAGTGGTGAAGGAAATATTGGAACAAGGGGAAAATAATGGTAAAATGGGTAAGTGGATTGCAAAAATATAGGAGTACGACATGGAGGTAAGACCCACTAAGCTCATTAAAGGACAAGGATTGGCCAAAACCCTATTGGAGTCAAATTGTCAACCATTAGGGATCAATTCGTTAACACAAGAAGGTGAAGAGGGGACATAGCCTGTGATCGAAAGTGCAGTCCAAAAGATTCATATCAAATATGAAACTTTGTCCTGGTATCAAAATGTTACTCACTATTTGTTGTTTTTGAGATGCCCAACAAAAGTGGAAAATTCCACATACAAAATTGTTGGGCATGGAATCCACCCAAGGCATGTTTTGGGGATAAATGCCAAAGTTTTGATCTGATATCCGTGAATTGTGGGTGTGGAGCGTGAAATGTATGATAAAGTCATAGGTTTGTCTACCCTAGTCTTGTAATGTAATGTCAGCCTACCCATGGTCCGCGGACGATGGGATTGTATAAATAGAGTGAGGATCTAAGTGTAAAAGAGAGGATAGCAGAGTAGTAGAGAGAAGAAAGATTCTAAGTGACTAAGTGTGTCTTGGGTCTAGGGTAGGAGAAGGCTCTTCATCTGAGTGCATAAAAGCCTAGTAGTCTGCAGCTGAGTGCGCAGACCCCTGCAGCTGAGTGCATAGGGCAGAGTCGAGTCTGTAACCAAGGAAGAAATCAATAAAGAGAAGTTTTTGTTACCAATTTGTGTATCTGTTCTTGGTTTAATGCATGCTTAATATAAATTATGAATATACTATTTCTTTACTGTGTGCACATGTATGAATAGTTTATATTGTCAAGTATAACTTAAAGCATGCAAGTAGACTAAGATAATCAACTAACATTGGGTTACTAGTAAGGACTGGGGTAATAATAGTGTTTAGCCCCCAAGTAGGGTTGCGCAAAGGCAGCATCTCAGGCTGCGAGGTGCGAGAAAATGCACGTAGCGACATGCGCGTAGGGTCAAATTGCGGACCACTTAAACTCATCAGACATCTCCAGGGTGTGGAAACCTAGTTCTAACACCCTCTCATACTACTTTGGGAGAGACCTTACTCTGCACTCCATGGAATGTTGTTGAAAGGGCCAGTAGTACCGGGATTTGTTTGGCTAAATCACCTTTGAACCTAGGCCAGGCCCCAACAAGCCAACAAATGGTTCTTCTGTTGGGACTGGGATTTGCATAAGAGATGTCTGATGTCGTGTCACTAGAATCCGACAAAGAAAGAAATTGAAGAGTGGCTGGACAAAAAGATTCAAGAGTTCGAGGTACAGGAAAACAAGAATCCGTGAGTATTAAAGGAAGAGTGGTTAGATGCTACTTATATATAGAAATCCATGAAATTTTCTTTGCATCCTTCCCCTTTGAGGTGTATGAGTGGATCACAAATTTAGCAGACAGTCAGGGAAGGTGTAGGCTTGACAAACCTATTGTGTGGACTCCAGAGTTGGTGTGCAGACTGGAAGCATTGAAAGATAATATCACGCGCATTGTGGACCACTGGCTAGATCGAATTATAGGAGGGTTTATCACCAAGTTCACGGTAGATAATTCAGTCAGCTACAGTTTGGGGGAATGACACTTCCTCAAAGGACCGCAAGGTAAGTACGTTAAATCTTTGAACAATTGGATTAAGATGCTACTATGTGAATATCGGGTTATGCGAATAAATTTATGTTTAGGGCTACGTGAAGTAGGAGGATCTATAGAAATGAAGGTAGCGAAGAATTAGATACTAGTCCCTTGATTTCACCTCCACAAGAGAGCGAGGAGGAGCTCACGAAAGTTTCACTAAGAAGTGCGATCAATCTGATAAGACAGAAAATTATGTGCATACCACCCCCACCTACACCGCCACTAGTTTCACCATCTTCACCCCCATATTCACCCACACGATCTCTACCACCACCATAGTTCAATATGGAGAGCACAATAAAGTTGTCGGTGTTCAAAGGAGTAGGGAACGAAGATCCACACCAATTTTGGTTTGTGGTAAAGGCTATATGGAAAGCACAAGGAGTCATAGATGACAATATAAAGAAGGTAACGCTAGTGAGTGCGTTGCAAGATCATGCACTGACATGGTATATTAAGCATTCCAATGACAATCCAAACGCACAGATCACGGATATCCAAGCTGCGCTAAACTGGGAATTTAGCAGGCCAAAATTAGAGACATAATCGATTATCGGATTTAAGGAAATTGTGATGCTTCCAGGTGAGACCCCATAGGATCTAGATCAGAGACTGAAGGGTATGATTCAGGAATCCAACATGACCTTGACAGATGGGAAACACTACGCATGGTTTGTAGCGTCGCTAATGCCACATCTAAGGACCACGATGTCATAGTAAAAGCTATCCACTCAGGCCGAAGCCTTGGAAATTGCAATGAGACTGCATGAGACCCCAATACAAGATCCTAACCTAGGAGTCCAATAGATCCATGCGCAATTGAAAAACTTGTGTCTGGAGATGTAGAGTTAGAAGCAAGACAGGAGAACTTGCCCAGAAGTGGATGAGGAAGTATGGTGCATAAAGTGTAAAAGGTTAGGGACATGACAAGGACCATTGTCTAGTTTTCACGAACTACCCAGCGGGAGGAAGGCCAATGCCATTGAGACTAGAGGCACAAGCAGGACCAAGCATTGGACCTACATTATGGTGTACATTTTGTTAGATAGAAGGGAAGCATGCTACAGATAATTTCCATCTATTACAGAAGTATACACAAATGTCCTAGCAGTTGTTCTGCAATTTCTACAAGTCAGTAGGTCATGATGAGCATACCTATAGAAGTTATGAACTGATGATGGATCAAACTCCTACCTATATAGTTCAGACCGAAACATGAGCTCTCGACCAAAATGCATGGATGGCGCGCACTAGATTTCAACAACGCAGATGAGGTCGAGGTGGAATGGGACCAGGAAGGGGTCACAGACAGCTGATCTGTTATAATTGCGAAGGGCTAGGGCATTATGCATGCGATTGTACAAAATCTAATGAGAGCATCATGTTTGTATTGTACCTAGTTTGATCATGAGATCGAGGATTGCCCCACACTGATAGCAAGGTTGTGCGATAAAGGAACACTCTAGCCTCCGCCTACTTAGAAACTCCAAATGATAAGGTCTGAGCTGTGCGAGGAGGACCCAAATGTAAACATCGTGCTTCAAAGTGGTATTACGACAGGAGATGACAAGGGAAATTAGCCCAAAGAGAGTGCCCGGCTTCGCAAGGCCCCAACAAAGAAACCTGAGTTCGATCTGGAGAGCGCTAAGGAGAATTTCATGGAAGCTAATAAGAGCTTCATGGAGGCCTCCACTTTAGGTAGTAAAGACAAACTAGAACAGGAGATAGACCCATCAATGCTCACTACCTTCTTGGAGACATGCATGAAGCTGTTGCGCAACAGTAAAGTGATGAAGGGGCTGCAAGAACTCATCACTAGATGTGTTGGACCAGGAGAACTGCGTGTAATCCATAAGTTCAGAAATCACACAATGCAAATAGGAAGGGAAATGAGATTGACCACGTAGATCAGGGAATATGAAATAGATCAAGTGATTTTGGATCTAGGATCGAACATGAATGTCCTACCAAAGCAGACATGGGAGTGCATGCGTAGGCCCGTGTTGCAATGGTATCCTATTCAATTGTGAGTGGCAAACCAGCAAAAGATCCTACCGATGGGAAGATTGCAAGTAACAATGGTGGATAACAATGGTGCGAGTGCGCTTGTAGATTTCGAAGTGATAGAGATTGTTGATGAAAACAATCCCTATCCGATGTTACTGGGAATAGATTGGGCCGCTGACATGAATGGAATGATAAATATAAAGAAGCACAAGCTGATTTTTGAGAAAAAGTCACTACGCGTAGTGGTACCTTTAGACCCTGTGGAAGGATCATGCTACACAGAGCCAGTGCGTGACTGTGACATTGACGATGATCTAGACTATGTCTACAAAATAACTGCTTGAGAGTAGGTTTGGGTGAATCCTATAGCGGATGGTAGGATTTCGTGGGAGCACGAAATCTCCTGCACCTCAGATTCAGACGAAGAGATAGAACAATGGCAGAACCGGTTACACGAGGTAACCACGCTCAACTTCAAGATGATGATAAGGTCACTACGTTGTGTAGCAATGGAAACAAGAGATCTACCTATGTATGACAGGTTGAACAAGGTGGATTATTTCCTGAACATGTTTAAGAGAGAAGTTCTAGAAAAACAACATTTCGATGCTTTGAAATGGGCACTATGAGCAACGCCCACAAAATGGTGTGGTACACATAAAAGAAGTTTTGCGGACTGGCATGAATGCAGAAGGATGATGTTCAGGCAGTTTCGAAAACTTCAAATGAAAGCTGGGTATGACAGACGAAATAGCCTGCACGCCCACTTCTCCAGATGGGTGCAAGTGTATGGTACGCAACCTCACGAACGAACACTATCCTTGCGAAAGGAAATAGGACCAACAAGCAGGAGCGAGCAAGACGATGGTGTGAATGATGAAGTATGATAAGACCAAGTGTGTTGCAGATTATCCACGTGGAAGCCTTTAACAAAATATGTGAAGTACTGAACACAGTCCATCATGTGAGACACACTGATTGGGACTTGCACGTACCAACAGTTCTATGGGCTTATAGGACCATGTGCAAAACCCTGACCACGCGGGCACTTCCGATGCTGAAGTATGAAGCAAATGCTGTAATCCCTATGGAGCATGCAAAGCCTAGTCTGCGCATGGCAGCAACCATAGATACAACGGTTCACGAAGCCCGTGTTATAGCACCATTTACCACCCTTGGTATTTGTGATGCTTGCTTTATCACCTAGGGAAACCCTTCCTTCTAGACTTGGTCCAAATATATTAAAAACAACATTTTATTCCTTGTACGCTACTTTTCCCTGAGATAAAATCATTTACACGTAGGTTAGTCAATACCCAACCCGCGTATATGTGTTAAAACACTTTAAAAAATTAAATTTCCTTAATTATGGGTGGTGTTCATGGGTTTTACATGTTGATTACCACCTATTGCCCGTGGCCCAACTATTTCCCAACTGAAAAACTAATTGGGAGAAGTATAAATAGACTTCTATGGGAAGGCCTAAGGGAGGAGAAGAAATAGAGTTATTATACTAAGATTATCCTTGGCTGAGTCTGATGAATCCCTGTTCCTCATGCACTTCCCCAAGCCTTAGGAAACACTCGTTTCCTTTATTATAGATATTCTCCCTCTTGATTGAGATATCATGGTGTTGGTTATGGAAGAAGATTGTTGAAGGCTAGGATAGGACGAATCGAGAGGACGGTTTCGCTTGGAGCAAGAAGAAGAAGATTCAGGTGAATTCTCTCCATGTTATTTATAGCTTACTGCAATAAAAGAAATGTTGCCTTGTTTCCGAAATTAACTTTGTTTATTCATCAAATTATTTTTTAATTCATATATGAATGTTGTTTTGATCTACGATCAATCATTTGTTTATATGATATAAAGTCAAATTTCATGAATATGCTTTACTTCTATACTGCTGTGTATGTTCGAACTGAACGATTTTCAAATTTGAAGAACATCGAGAGTTGCAGAGGATCTAAACCCTATGGGACCTACTAGAATGAAGGAAATCTAGGTACAGTCAGTCTTACGTAGTTTTATTATATAAGCATTTTTCCTGAGTTGTTTTGAGTGTTTCTTGTTGTAGTTTGCTTCTGCTCCATTGGGGTTCTAACCCAAAGCCCTAGGGTACTTATTCCCAAAACAGAATTGGCGACTCCACTGGGGATAACAATATTTTTATTCCTATTTTGGGTTGTTCAATGTCAATTAGGGCTCAGTGTTTGGTTTTCTTGCTGTTATAGTCTTATTTGGTCTACTAGAGTCTCAACCCTTAAATCTAATCTTTTTGATCTGTATTTGTTTTTTACTTTTCTTGCAAAGCTTTGTATACACCTTTTACTATGTTTACAATAGTGTAAAAATGCTTTTTTCTGTGAAGTGAACCCACGTATATGTGAGTTTCCTATATTATAAGCACGTGTACACGCCTCTGTGCTTGAACATAGTCACATATACCAGTTTTTTCATTGTTTTTTCAAATCTCTCTGCCCAGAAATATATGTTGCCTGGTCTGTTTAGTCTCTATGTGGTCAATTTTTGTCTGAAGAATTTCATTATTCTACAAGCTTACTACTTCGAAATCTCTTCCTCATTAAAAAGATTTGGCCTAGTTTTTCTTTTTGAGTAAGTTTATAATTGGTGTTTTGGCACACAAGACTTCATTCAAAAGTTCTTGATTGTTCTGGTCCTCCAAAACATGTGATTGTTTTCAATCTTAGTGTTAAGCTTAGTTTTTGATCTACTTGCTTTGCTTTCCTTTGTTTTGTGGCCTTATAGATTTTCTTTCTTTTTGAAAGTCTTTTTGACGAATTTGAAAGTACTTCTTTCCTGGCTTCTTGGTCAGTTTGTCAAGCTCTTTGTTGTTGTTTGGGTTGTTTAGTACAAGTTGAAGCCTTTTCTTCTCAAGTTTTCATTCATTTTCAACTTTGTAACTTGCAAAGACTCCTTGTGCTCTTTTTTCGGTCTTTGAGTTTTAGTAGCATTTTGAGTGATTTCAAAAAGTTGTTTTGGTGTTTTCTTGAGAAGGAAAAGATCTCAAAATAACATTGTTTTTGTTTTCTTTTGCGACGTTTGATTTTGGTTTCTTTTGGTTTTTGAAAGTGAATTGTGATCTTTTACGATTTGTCCTTCTTGTTTGGAGAGAATTTAGTATTAAAAATTTGTATCCTCTTCAATACTTAAGTTGGCTCATTGATAGCTATAAACAATTGCTTTCGCTTTTTTAGAGTGGTTTAGGATCTTGCATCTTCATTATACCTTGCATGTAGTTTGCATTGTTAAAGCATTCGTAGTCTTTTTAGTTTTTGGGGTGTGTGAAGTGTGTTTCAAGAAAATAAAAGAAAAAGTATTTTTCTTTATAGAAGTTTCATAGAACCCACATAGATATCTCTTTTCATTTAAGAACAAATGATTGCATTCATGTAGTTAGTTTTTCATTGATTTCTTTTGTGTCATACAAACACCATTGGTTTCACTTCCATCTATACCCTTGACTTAAAATAACATCCATTAAAATCAAGCACTTAGCTAAAATAAACTATAACATTTGTATTGTCATCAGAATACACCAACAAGTTTAGGTTTATTAGGGCCTTGGATTAGGTGAGAGGAGATTTAACTCTCCAAGGCTGCTCCAAATTACAAAACATAGAAGTTTGATTAATGAGCGATAGTGTTAGGGAGACCATGAAAGCTCTATAACTAGGAGTAAAGCATGAGGGTTATTGAAGATAAGGACGAGAGATACCCCTCTCTTACTTGTCAGATCCTACCTCACGACTGTTCCACCCAGATTCTGATACAAGTTGGTGACTATAGTTGCCTATCCTAGGAACCACACAGGTGGCTGTGGAGGGGAATCCCATGGCACCTTAGGTTGATGTTGTATCACGTTTAGCAGTACTTTTGGAGGTAACCCTTGCAAAGCTTCGGGGCTTGCACTGGCAAAGGCTTTTGTCTGGAGGTCAGCGTAACTACTTCTAATACCTTCGCTAGTAGGCCTAGGGCATAATTACCCTAGTCTATTTTTAGAAGGGCCTTGTTATTAACTTTCTTGTATTTTGGTGTCCAGTCCTAGTCACTTGGAGCAAAAATACTTGAGAGTTGTTTGATTGCTGATATATTCAGGGACATTTTAGTGAGTGTCCTTTGCTCCTAGTCAGCCTAGCTTTATAATTTTTTTTTGATTCTTTAAGTAGATCTTTTAAATAATTCAAAGTGGATTACCGACCATCTCAATGGTCTAGGAGACTTCGTGGGCTATCACCTATGAGTCTAGATCCTTCTCCTAGAAGGCGTAGGAGTGATTCTACCAATTGCTTTCAACCAGTGGTAGCATGCGCATTGGATATTGATCCTCCATGTGGGGGCATTAGTTCACAAGATAGACCTGGCATCAATACAGAGTTAGAAAGGAACACACTAGTTCTTTCTCGAGTACTCTTCCAGTCAAAAGATAATATTGAAGTAGAAGAGCTTTTAGAGTCGGTTGCGGCTCTAAATTCTCCTCTTCCTCCTAACCATCCAGACATTTTTTTTATACGTTGGAACTCCGACTCATAGGCCTTCGAGCCCAGGTTTACATACATGTATTCCTTCGATGACCACTACTGGAAGCATGGCATCTACGACGAGTGTTGCGAGCATGCATATTTCCATATCTGTACAAGGGGGAAGAACTATTCCCATCACTTCTATTACTCCTAACATGACTATATTTGGGTCTACTTCCATTCCATTAAGGAGTGGAATTTCTCAAGCTACTGCATCCAGTTTTAGATTTTTCCCTTTTGGAATGTCGTCTCAAGGGATTCCTTCAGATCCTTTGAACATACCATCGACCACCTCTACATCCATGATTAGTGGATTGACTTCTTTTTAGGGTTTCCCATTTGGAATTCGTCATACCACATTCCAATCTGAATGTGGGGTCAATGCCTTTTTCCTTTTACAAGTCAAGGTAGTAACCCCTTCCAAAGTTGGACAAACCCTGCAGTTAGTGGGATAGGAGCTGGGAATAAATTTTTCAGCCAACAAGGAAATGTGTCGTATTCTTGGGTTAATTCATTTTAGAGTTTTCCACCCTTTGCTAATGCATGGAATCCTTATCAAGGGCTATCCGCTCCTTTCAATACCTTGTTAGGGGCTAATTTCACTGGTTACGGAGGATTTTTGGTAGGAGTTGGTCAAACTCTGAATTTTGTTGTACCACAAGGACCGCCTTTTGGTTGAGTAGGCTTTACGAGTTACTTTGGGAAACCTGGTGCCTTTAAAAATCCAAGTCATTATTTTCATACATTTGGGAACCCCGCCTGCGCTGGATGGAATTCCCAAGGTCCCCCACGACTTCCTTTTCTGGCCACGGTTAATTTTCCAAACCTAACTAAATTGACGAATGATCCAATTAGGTACAATCTGGCTTGGCCTCTAGTCCCAACTAAACTTCCCTCAGATATTCCAAAGTTTGAAGGGAAGAGTGGTGAAGACCCGAGAGACCATGTGACCATGTTTCACTTATGGTGCTCATCCTACTCCCTGATAGATGATTCGATTAGGTTGAGGTTATTTTAGTGCACCATCACTGGAAATGCGGCCAAATGGTATAGAGTTGTCATGGGGCACCTATACTTCTTTCTCTAATTTGGATAATATCTTCTTGAACCATTTTTCAGTTGCATGTCTGCTATGAAGCTGGAACTGAACTTCTAGTTAAGTTTCAACAAGACACCACAACTCACATTTTGGATCACATCCAGGAATGGAGAAGGAGAAAAAGGCTTATCAAAGTTGAAATTACACCATAGTTAATTCTCAAATGGTTTCTCAAATCATTGTAACCTGAGACCTCAAAGGATGTTTCTCTTTCTGGTGTTTATTCAGAAGAGCGGGATATTTTTTGAGCCCAGCAATTAGAACTAATATATTCTCAGTCTAGGACTCTTCAAAAAATTCTACCTAATGCTCCTAGATCTAAAGTAAATTTAGCCAAACTGAAGCTAGGCCCTCACGCTGATGGTATGGTTGGATCAATTGATGCTAATACGGTGAACCTTTTGAATCAATTGCAGCAGTTGTCTTTACAAATTGCTTCTTCTAACCAAGCATCACCGTCTACACCTACACCTTCCCAACCTACCTCTATAAACTTTGTCCAGGCCTCTAACCCCACAGGAAATCAACAATCTGATGGGAAGAGGAAGGGATGAGGTAAGAAGAAGAACCAAGAAGGGAAAGGCAATGCAAACAAACCTAACAATGGTGCCAGTGAGGGTAGAAAAAAGTCCAAGAAAAAGTTTAAGTTTCCATGCAAATTATGCAATGGAGATTGTTTGACTCACCTTTGCCCTAAGATACAAGATGCTCAGTGCTTATTAGTGTAGCAAGGGTTCTCTAGCTCCCAACCTATTCTGACTAACCCTTTTCCCCAAGGGTAGAAATTACTTGTTGGCACGAATCCAAACGCTGGTACCTCCGTAGGGGGCAACCAAGAAGGGGAAAATTCCTCAAATGTTTATATGATGAACTCTCATGTCAAAGTTGCTACGTGAGCACACGATTATGGTGAAATGGAAACATTTAAGGCTAAATTTGTTCTCGAAACCACAAACAAACTTCATATTGAGCAACCCTTTGTTGAGTCTATACCTCGGATATTCAAAGGTTCTGCAAAGTGCTTGACTATTAAAACTAATGATAGGGCAGCCTAGAACTACTCAATTGTAGAAGATCTGGCTCAAATTCCTTGTACTGTGTCTGCTTTGGAGGTACTCTAGCCATGTCCTGCTCAGAGAAGTGCTTTGATTTCGGCAATCAGTGTAGTAGATCCAAAGAATTCTTTAGTGCTCACCTTTGATATGATGAATGTCAAAAAGTGACTTCCTCACCATATGGCTTTCTAGATAAAGTCCACTTATCGAGAAACCAATATTTTTCAGACAGTTATAGCTGAGGGAGCTTCCACATGCGTAATGTCTATGTCATGTTGGAAGGCCATTGGATCACCTTCAGTTGTTCCTTCACTGACTTTCTTGACAACATTTGATGGACATTCTCATAGGCCACATGGGATTATCCCGACCTTTCCTATATGTGTTGGGGGAAAGATCGTAAACATTGAGATAGAAATTGTTGATGCCAACCTGGATTATAACCTCCCCTTAGGTAGGAATTGGATTTATGAGATGGATGCCATAGTTTCATATTTATTCCGCATCCTCTATTTTCCTCATGAGGGGAGGGTGGTTCAAATTGATCAGTTAGATTATTCTCCAGGTGACTCTCAAGCAAATTTGGATTCTACCGTTCCATTGGCGGATAATCCCCGTCAACCTATTGAGAATTTAGCAGTTGGGATGTACTCTTCGTTAATGGGTATATTTGACCTTCCTGCTCCTACAGCTAGAATCAATGCAATTTCATCCTCTAGGGGGCCTTCACAGAAAGAGTTCTTTCAAACTCATTATTTTTCAAACCCTTAGACCTTACTTTCATCCACCACCACCACATTAGATGGAGGGCAGATTGGTGGAATGACATTTCCCATGTCTGCAGCAAAACTTAGCTATCAATCTATCGTTAAGTCTATAAACAACCATCTCACTCCTTTTTCACAAGAGGAGTTAGATGGCGTCATGGCTCCAACTTGGATCCTCAATTCTACTTCAGCTTTGGATTGCTTGGATACAGTCTTACCATCCGAAGAAGCAATTTTGGAGGCAATGATGGGTGTGGATCAACCATGGGAAGATTTACATCATCATTCATATTTTCTTCCTCCAGTGCATGAATTTGAATCTAGGTTCTCCAATCTGCTTACTAGTGTTATTTCTATAGTTTCAAACCCTTTGGCTCCAACACAATTATCTACCGAAGGTAACATGTCGGTTATCTCACGAACTGTACCTATAAACATCTCTAGGAATCCTAACGTTATAGAAATGTCTTCATCGGAGTGGATTGTTCCCCTGAAGAAATTAAAATATACACTGACCACTTTAAATAGTTTTGAGATGTGTTCGCTTGGTCTTATGAGGAAATTCCAGGAATTGATCCATCTATAGTACAACATGAAATCAAGATGTACAAAAACGCCAAACCTATTGGTCAGAAACTTCGACCAATCAATCCTCGGAAAGCGGCAACTATTAAAGCTGAAGTTGAAAAGATGCTTAAGGCAGGTTTCATATACCTCGTTCCTCTAACTATATGGGTTTCTAATCTAGTCCCGATAGATAAGAAGCAAGGAATGATCCGACTGTGTATCGAATTTAGGGATTTGAATAAAGCTTGTCCAAAAGACAATTTCCCCATGCCTTTTATTAATCAAATTGTTGATGAATGTGCGGGTAATGAATTTTTTTTGTTCGTGGACAGATTCTTTGGTTACAATCAAATTACTATCCATCTAGAGGACCAGCACAAGATAGCCTTTATTTGTTCCTGGGGCACGTTTGCATACAAGAAGATGCATTTTCGTCTTAAAATGTTGGAGCTACTTTTCAACAGGCCATGTCTTATGCTTTCCACGACATCAAACATGTTATCGAATCATACTTGGATGACTTATCTACTCATTATCAAAAGAGAATTGATCATCCGAGCCATCTTCTATTAGTTTTTGAGAGATGTCATTTTTGTAAAATCCGGTTGAATCCAAATAAGTGTGCTTTTGCAGTCACATCTAGTCGGCTGTTAGGATTCATTGTATTGACTGAAGGGATTCACATTGATCCTTTCAAGGTTGAGGCAATAATTTAGTTGCCTCCCCCATCTTCCATTCATCAACTTCAAAGTCTCCAAGGAAAGGAAAATTTCCTAAGGAGATTTATAGAAAATTACACTGATATTACCAAAGGAATTATGTGTTTTCTTAAGAAAGGAGTTCCATTTTTATGGGACGAATTTGCGCAACAATCTTTTGATGCTTTGAAAAAGGCATTAATCTCTACTCCATTATTGAGTCCACCAGATTATGGTAGAGATTTCCGTTTGTATCTCACTGTGGCAGAATAAACCACTGGTATGGTTCTGGCTCAGGAAGATGATGCTCCCAATGAGCATGTAATCTACTACTTGAGTCGAGGCTTAGTAGGACCTAAGATATGCTATTATCCTATCAAGAAATTGGCCTTGGCAGCTTTCCATGCTGTCCAACGACTGCATCATTATATTTTGTTGTGCAAAACATTCGTCTTATTAGTTGTCAATCCTTTTCAGATTGTCCTCAGCGGGTGAGTGATTGGGGGAAAATATAATCGATGGATTGTTATTTTGCAAGAATTCGATCTTGAGTTCTTGTCAGCCAAATCTAAGAAGTCATTGGTTTTTGCGGAATTAATTTCAGAGCTGCCTTGTGAGGAAGCCATTGTTTATGAGGGAAATTTCCCCGACAAACATTTATTCCTCATTTCTTCACAAGATCCTTGGTATGGAGATATCATTATATATCTCCAGACTTCGAAGTTCCCACTTGCTTTCTCCAAATATGAGTGTCGAAAGTTACATCAACTTGCCAAAAACTATGTTATCATTGGTGATACATTATATCGCAGAGGGGTTGACTCAATCCTTAGGAGTTGCTTAACTTTGGAAGAAGCATAGTCTATACTTAATGATTGCCATAGTGGAGCTTGTGGTAGTCATCTATCAGGGCTTGCAACAACCCATAAAATTTTGCATGTAGGCTACTTTTGGCCTTCAATTTTCAAAGACTGTATTGAAGCAGTCAAACATTTCCACCCTTGTCATATTTATACTCAGAAAATGCGCGTGCATCCAGCTCCACTTTTTCCTAGTATCACTATCGGTCCATTTACGAAGTGGGGAATTGATTTCACTACTTGTAATCCACCTTTGGCAGCAAATCACAAGTACATCATTGTGGCTGTCGACTACTTTACGAAGTGGGCTGAGGCCATGCCTACTTACAAAAATGATAGTGAAATAGCGGCCTTGTTTCTCTTCAAACAGGTAATTTCACAATTTAGTATCCCAAGATAGATTGTCACTAACCATGGAAGTCACTTCCAGAATCAATTGATGACTAAATTGGCACTCAAGTTGGGGTTTCGGCAGGTTAATTCATCTCCATATTATCCTCAGGCCAATGGGCAAGTTGAAGCTGTGAATAAGTCCCTTAAGACTATCTTGCAAAGGACAATTGACAAAAATTGATCCAATTGGCACATCATGTTGTACTTGGCACTCTGGGCATACCGAACCTCAGTGAAGACTGCCACCGGTTTTACTCCTTTTCAATTAGCCTATGGGCTGGAATCTATTTTTCCTATCGAATGTCAAATTTCATCTCTTAAGCTAGCTGTAGAATGTCTTCCAAAGATGTCTTGTCTCGAATAATGCCTCATTCATTTCGAACATTTCGATGAGCAGCGTCAAGATGCCTCCATAATAAATGAAGCCCATAAGAAGAGGGTTAAAACTTAGTATGATAAAGCTATCCATCCTCGGGTTTTTTCTGAAGGTGACCTTGTCTTAGGCTATGACCAAGACAAAGACACCCTAGGGGTAGGCAAATTCAAGTCTATGTTCTATGGTCCCTTTGTAGTCAAGCGAGTTTTGGGAAAAGGGGCCTATGAGTTAATTGATTTTAAAGGGAGCGAGCTAGCGGAGCCCCGAAATGGGCTCTACCTTAAGAAGTTTTTGCTTAGGTTCTGGCTGAGCAATTGCTTGTTTGTATATATTGTATTTTTGTACATATTTCTCTGGAATTTTGTGATATCGACATTTTTTTTTATCTGCTTTGGCAGGTGTTGATGGATGATTCAATATATTTCAGATTCGTTGATGCGGCTTGGGTGATTTATTATCCATCTGGCTAGTTGATGGTGTCGAGGGGAGTATGTATTGGCCTTTCTTTGAATAACATTGCCGAATATACTGCAGTTATTAATTTACTATCTAAAGCCATTTCTTATGGGATTGATTTGTTAATAGTTTATCTAGACTCACAGCTTGTGGTGTCACAGTTAAATAACATTTATTGGGTTCGTGATCCTTATTTATATCTCCAATTTTTTAGAGTGAGAATGTTGCAATGATCATTTATTTATATTACATATGTTCAAATTCCACGATTTGAGAATTCATTAGCAGACTCTATTGCTAATCAAGAAGTAGATTGGCACATTAATCATTCATCAAATTAAACAATATAAAAAATTTGAATCTGTATATATATCATAAAATAGCCTGTATATAGATAAAGTGTTCAAAAAATAATATTCAAAATTGGAACAAGATGCCCTCAAATGTTGGGTTCATGTCCATAATCATGTCCAGTCATACATCGGTCTGTCTATCGACTCGGCTCAAGATGAGTGGCTAAAAAGTTAACTACTACATTGGCTACACATCGAAGTATACAGACCCAGTCCTGTGGTACCCCTACCACGCGGCACTACATCTCCTCAGGCAGATCCTCTGTAGCTATCATACGTACCTGGTGAGTCAGTCTCACCAAGTCTCTCTGAATTGCATATAGGACTCTCCCTATCTTAGCTTCTGCCTCTTCGGCTCCTCTTCCGTGATGCCTGTGCCTCGGAAATCCATCTGGTCTCACTAGACCCACATCTGGAACATGGTCATTTTGTCAGTATTTTGTCTCATAAAAAATATGTCTAAGTTCTTTTCATGCTAAAAAAACTAAAAAATCTTAAAAATTTACAAAAACTTAAAAAATTGTTACCTATGTCTCCCCATGTTGCGTTTGGTGGCAACACTAAGTCTGGATCTCCTCGGAAATCCATACTAGCATATGGGTAGTCGTCGACTGCGATGATTTGTTGGTCCCACCAGGTGAAAAACTCATCATCAAAAGTCCTCCTAGGCACGTCCCTTCCTCCAAGGAGTTTCATCAAGTCCACCCATCTACCCATCCGTGGATCTCTAGGGCTGCTGATGGAGACAAATACTTTGGGATGTAGCCCAGGTACCTTCTCGAAGAAGATTGAGCATAAGATAGTCCCATATCCAAATTTCCTTGTCTGACCCTTCTGAATAGAGCTCAAATGGCTTTTCATGTTAGCCAGAAGAGGCGTGCACCAGTCAAATACTGTGGTAAGGCATTCCACTGCCAAGCTCATGGACACTTGTGATGCCTGATGCAGTGAAGCTGATCCATTTACTCTTGCAATGGTAAATAGCATAATCCTCAGAGATAAAAATTCCATGTGTTTGACTGGAATCTGACTTCCAATCTTATTTAGGTGTCCAGGACAATATATATGTACCTAGTCTTCTATTGAAAGACTACTTCTTGTCCTGCCAGTCGAATGCACAACCTCCCTTCTTTGCGAGAGACTTGTAATAAAGTAGATGTATTCAACCTCAATCCATAGAGGCATCTGGTCTATCATGAATGCATCATCTTCTGCACTCCAATTATGGATCAATAGTTCGAGCAGGTGTGTGTTGGCTTTCATGTTCAGAATTTTGAAGAATTTCAATAAGCCACAACCTCTTAAAGAGTCTAGTGCATTTTGGTCATTAATTACCTCATTGTCAATTGTGGTATGCTATCTTTCTCTCCATGTGATGCTCATCCTGCAAAAAAATTGAGTTTCAACCGTTAGTTTTCATGTTTAAACTTTAACTCGCATACACACAGCTTCCCTTTATGCACAGTCATGTGTAGGGCTGTCATATATGAAGGTTGACCACATCCAACCCGCCGTGTATGCAGAGTTGGATTTTTGGGCATAAATTCCCAAGGTCAAAACTTTAAGAAAACTTATAAAAGCTATCACAAAACATTACAATCATGATTTAAGGGTTACTTGATAACTTTGGTGCAATTTCAACGGTCCAATTGTTCATAGGAAAGCTTACTCCTTTTTGCTCCATAGCTCTTTGCTCCAAATAGAAATGAAAAAATTGTGACTCCAAAAGTCATTATATAACTTTGAAATTGCAAAATATTTTTTCAAAAATGGATTTTTTCCTCATGGAAGTTTTGGCTTGTGGGCTAGGATTGTCGAGAATCGATTGTTGTTTCAAGATATTTTGGAGACCTAGTTTGAGATGTCATTTTGGTCCCATGACCACTGACCTATCATGGCAGGTATCATTCACTCATTGGCATTTAGGTTAGGAAAAACCATTTTTCTACTGCATCTTTCATTCTAGCCTCCATTCGATGATATGTTAGCCATAGGGTCAACCCCATCATATCTTGGTTGGAAAACCATTTTCACTTACCGATTTTGAAATCATGATATGATGGTAGAGCCATCCTTTGTGTTGAGTTGTATTGTTGCACTGCATTTTGACTATTTGCACCTTTTTGGCCTTGAGCCGGATTCACTTGGACTCGTGTTTAAGCCACTTATTTGACTTATTTGTCACACGGATAATCTGAAGTGCACTTAATATTATCATACTTTTTTGTTCACGCCATCGTCTTTCCTGCTCCTACTTACTGGTCCTATTTCCTATCGCTAGGATGGTGTGCATTCGTGTAGGTTGTGTACCATACACCTGTACCCATCTAAAGAGATGGGCATGCAGGGTGTTTCTTCTATCATACCCGGCTTTCATTTGAGGCTTTCCAAACCATATGAGCATCATCCTTCTACATTCACGCCAATTCGCAAAACTTCTTTGATGTGTACCCCACCATTTTGCGGGATTACGTGGGAACTTACGACGCTGAAGTATGAAGCAGATATTGTAATCCCTATGGAGCATGCAAAGCCTAGTCCACGCATGGCAGCACCCGTAGATATGACAATTCACAAAGCCCAGAAAGAAGGAATCACATAGCCGCAAGAGATAGAACATATGAGGAAGAAATCCAACATGGAAACCTTAGACTCTACAAAATTGAAAAAGAAAGGGTATGGGTAAGAGAGAAAAGCGCTTTGATGGATGCAAAGGTCAAGAAGATGGAGGATGAGATAAAGGAAGAGTTTCTCAGTGAAAACACTATAATGGTAAGGCACGATGTGTACAATCATACTAACAAGTTTGAGGACTATCGTCGTGAATTGGTTAGTCTGATGCCTTGGTTTGGACCGCATATTACTAAGCATAGTGACCAGGGTAGTGCATTGCAAATGGTCAAGTGCCTGATGCCAACCAAAACAATAGAAGGTGGTGATTCTCCAATAACCCTGATGGAGGACAGGATGAAGCTCTACACGAGTGGTGCGACCACCTGACTAGCCAAGGGAAGGATAGTCTTAGCACTCCCGGCAGTTGGAAGGGAGTGCAGGACTATAAATTATTCTACCCAGGAGCTGCGCAATATTGGAGATGCACACAGAAGTAGAGAGTCACAAGGTCTACAACCGCGCATGGGGGGCTGCGCTACCACACACATTGGCTAGAAAGTGACTGTTGAAGTCACTATTCATGATGGGATGATCGACTTGAGGCCAAATGGAGTGGGTGGTGGACATTTAAGATGTGATTTATGGGCAATATTTTGGAAATTCTGCTGCCAAGAAAGCATTAATGAACTGGAATTAGGGGGAATGGTCAAATTTGAATTCAAAAGCTACTATAAAATGCAAAGGGTTGCCCAACAAACAACTCTTGGTCATTTTAGAATTTAGAAATTGAGTAGAGCCCTGAGCATTGTGAGAAGATCCCTGAATTTGTGAGTAACAGATTACAACCTAGATATAATGACAACAACTAAGAATGGTTTAGGAATAAAAGAGGTAACTGTCAGCGAGGCTACGCAGGCCCTAACTATGGAGGATGTTCTAGAAGGTGTCGCAGTTGTGGCATAGATCCCCAAATCACCACATACGCCAAGACCAAAGAAGGATAAATAAGCAATGCCTCCCGTATGCGTGTCCCCGAGGAAGCCGCTGTGCAACAAACTATCAATGGAAGAGAAGGGTAAAGCTGTCATGATCGAAACAGATGAATAAGAAGAATATTTGCAAGCCCTTATCATCACAGAGGAAGAAGACGAAGTCATGGAGGTGGATATTCAACCTCCACACTCTACGACAAAACTACCCACATATGTCCCCTCATGAAAAGGGGAGGCCAAAGTGCACAAGGACCTAGACGAAACCAAGGGTTCACTCCAGACTCCACTCCTCCCAGATGGCATTATGTTTGAAGACGAGCACCTAGGCCACATGCCAACCATGAAATTTGAAGATTGGGATCTCACTCACTGCGAGAAGTTCCCTCACATGGATATCGGGAACCTCTTGAAGCAGAACACCGCGGGGGTGGTGACAACATTAGAGTTGCGGAAGTGGTTGCATGGAGTGGAAAAGGTCAGGCTACTGAACCTAATATGGGTGTCACATTTCCACCGCACCCCAATAGCCATTTTTATCATCATGCAGTTGCTTTGCCTGGTACATGATGGGTATTTATGGCTAGAGGAGCCCATCCCCATCATAGCAGATCTAATTCCTCACATTTCTCGGCTACCATACAAAGGAAAGCACCCCGAAACCATATCAGAAGGGAAGGGTAGTGATTTGGCCATCGCAGAGGCCATGAAGACGAAGTAGAAGCTGGAGAAGAAGAAGAGGGGCTACGCCATCTCCAACATCAAGGACAAAGCGGTATGTGTAGCAACCCAAATCCTAGCAAGAAAATTTATGCAAAAGTTTCACGCAGACGAGGTACCTGCATCGGTGATCACACTGGCCGAGCAGTGCACGGAGGGGGTCCAGTTTAACCGGGCTGAAGTCCTCTACATGGAATTCTTGAAGAATTGTCATGAATCCAAGGAGCAGGGTAAAACCTTCCACTATGCATGGTTGTTGCTGTCCATAATTCTCGTAGCAGGGGAATTGTCATAGGATAGTCAATTCCCCATAATTGACAGATATTTACTGGAGGCCGCAAAGTATGCTTCACTCTAGGCCACGAAGGATGCGAAAAGGATACATTACAGCAAGATCTTTTGAGTGCTCATGGAGATGAACATCTGCATGTGGATCAACCGAAAGCCATGCTTGTCGCCCATGGTGTACAACAATCCGCAGAGTTTTGCAGAATTCAAGGCAAACATGGAGAACATCTTTATCAGGGCACGAAAGGATTCAAAGAAGTAATGGACAAAGCTACCCTTTGTAGCCACTAATGACACTATTTTCAATGTCTTGGAGGCATGGCCACCAGAATGGAGTGCCCCAGACATTGTGGAATGTGAGAGGTCGGCAACACAGAAGAAGAAGGACGATGCTAAGCTACGCATCGCATAGTTGGTCGAGAAGATGCGGAAGGAACAACAATAGCTGAGGTACAGGTAGCGTAGGAAGTGGCACAAAAATCCGCTCAGCAGAAAAAGTCCACAGAAGCAGTCGAAGCAGCACAGGAAGTAACTGCGAAGGTGGGTGAGAGCCAAGCAATGCCCTCGAAGGGGTAGGAGGCAAAGGAAGCATAAACAGGAGAAGGAAGCACAGACCCAGGGACCGCATTCACACAGTTGAAGCACCCACACATGGTAGAGTGATAGGACTGAGGAAGAAGGTCAAGGCCTTGAAATTGGCCATTAACCCAATCACCCTAACCGAGGGTGATCTGCATTACATTAGCGAGACGATGCGCAATGTCACAAATGAGGCCCTTCAAGATTTCATGCAGGAGCACCAAAATGTGTTGAGGGACCTCAGAGCACAATTGCAGGAGTTACAAGTGCAACCCCCTCAGGTTGGTAGCCTTTCAACCCACCTCATAGCAGAATCCTTGAAAACAAAGCAAATTTTGCACACACAGATGGCAAACACAATAGTTTTGTCAGAAGGGGCCCTAGTGACATCGAATGAGGCCGATAGATTTTCGATCAGCATGATGAAAGGACTTGGCCTTAATCTAGCTACCCTTTTGTGTGAGATACATTATTTGTTACAAGATGGGATAACGACAAAGTTGCACGGTAGGAAGAGTCACACAATCCAAGTCCTTAGTGAGCAAAAGATAAACATGGAACAACTCAGTTTGCAATGAAACAAATTGGTGTCGCAAAATCAACAATTGGTGCAGTAGTTAGATGATGCTTGTCGAAGCCTCCCGGAGCTAGCCATCCCAACAAATCTGCTAGTGGAGGTGCAGATCCACAAGTTAGCAACAGGAATTCACAAGTCCAGTGAAGAAATGACCAAGGTTCAGCTGGAGCTGAATCTTCATATCGCTGAGCTACAGTTAAAGGTGCAACCATCCACTCGAATGGAAGTCAAAGAACAACGTTCTAGTGATATCACAACGGGACTGAAGGAAATCGGGGGTGCAGTGCGAGATTATACCAACATGTTGGAACAAGCACTTGAGGTCCTCACAAATCTGTAGGAGGACCCCAACATTCAACGCATGGAGATAGAAGCGCGAGACTCCAACAACAATATGATAGTGTCTAAGGAACTGCGCAGACAGTAGTCCTCACTCAAAGGCTTGCAAAGATGCAGAAAGCTAAAGCATTGAGGGAGCAGGTGGACGTGACGTGAAACTAGGAGGAAGTTATCAAAGCACGGGTTCAACCTTGGATCAACGAGTCCTTCACTATCATGGCAAACATAAAGGGATGTACACATTAATGCAGAGAAGTACCCCAGACACAAAGGTCTCGGAACAATGGATGTAGCAGATCCAACAAGCAGCAGCTCAGTGCACTGCTGACCTCAACACAGTTCAAGAATAGTTGGAGGGACTCTACGCAAATATTGTCATACTGACAAAGTGACTCAAGGGCGAGTCACGATGTTTGTGTTGGGGGCCTGTTGGGTACGGAATCCCCCCAAGGCATGTTTTGGGTCTCAAAGCCCAAGTTTTGATTTGATATTGTTGTAAAGACTCCGTGAATTGCGGGTGCGGAGCTCGAAATGTATGATAGAGTCATAGGGTTGTCTACCCTAGTCTTGTAATGTAGTGTTAGCCTACCCATGGTCTGCGGACCATGGAATTGTATAAATAGAGCGAGGCTCTAAGTGTAGAAGAGAGGATAGCAGAGTAGTAGAGAGACTTAGTGTGTCTTGGGTAGTAGGCTAGGAGAAGGTTATGCAACTGAGTGTGTAGAGGCCTAGTAGTCTACAATTGAGTGCGTGGACCCCTGCAGTTGAGTGCGCAGGGCAAAGTCGAGTCTGTAACCAGGGAAGAAATCAATAAAGAGAAGTTTTTGTTACCAATTTGTGTATCTTTTCATGGGTTAATGTATGCTTAATATAAATTGAGAATATATTGTTTCTTTACTGCACGCACATGTATGAATGGTTTATATTGTTAAGTATTGTAGGTTTTAACCCCGTACAGAAATTACCTGCATACGAATTCTAAAACATAGAAAATAAACAATGCGAAAGAATAACACATAAAACACATATACACAGAGATTTTCCCCTCGATAACAAAACTGGGACTACCAGCTTGATTTTTCATTATGTTCCTTTCAATGTTATAATACATATTTATACATGCCTAAGCATCCAATACCATGGACTGAAAACCATAGCGTCAAAAACCATGGACCGAAAACCATCGCATCCAAAACCATGTGCTAAAATCATGCACAAAACCATAGGTGGGTTCACCCAACCTAACATAGGGTCCAAAACCAAAAATTTCTGAGGCGCTGCCCTGGACCCCATAGAGTGGGGTGACCTACACCCCTCAAACCCCCTATGACCCCCTACCACTACGCAATCGGCACAACGAAGGGGGGGCTTCTCCCCCCCCTCTAACCCCCCTAGTTAACTACGTGGGCTAGTCGTGGAAAGAACATAACAGAGCCCAACATTCTCCCACTTGTTGTTTTCTTTCCATAGGGGTCCACAAGAGAGCTTAGTCACTTATCCAACCTTGCAACACCCATTTTTTCTCTACACCAAGAGAACTTCTTAAAGCACACAAATTTTGTCAATGCATCTGTAGTATTCTTCAAAGTGTCCACCTTTACCAGCAACACCTTTTTGTCTTCTATCATATCCCTCACAAAGTGATACTGAACATCAATGTACTTTGTCTTTGAATGATAAGCAGGGTTCTTTGCCAAGAAAATTGCACTTTGGCTGTCAAATTCTATCCTTATAGCTCCCTGTACTAACCCCATACTTGAACACAATCTCTACAACCAAACTGCTTCCTTGCTTGCATGAGTGGCTGTCATGTATTCTGCGTCTATAGTTGATAGTGCAACTACATATTGTTTCTTACTCATCCAACTAACTACACCTCCAAATAGATTAAACACATACCCACTTGTAGATCTTCTCTGATCCAGATCTCCAGCCCAGTCTGCATCAACAAAACCATGAATATTCAACACTCTGTCCAATCCTGGTCTTCTTTGGTAGCACAAACCATAATCACTAGTGCCACGCAAATACCTGAAAACCC